>CM040625.1:84455579-84567061 GCA_022817965.1 Solanum lycopersicoides
TATAAAAATCACCCGTATAAGTGGATGCTAATTTATCAAACGGACAATTATTGAGTTACCGGCAGCATTATCATTTTCTAAATATTTGATTGGTCAGACAGTCTATATTCCAATATATCTCGTTTGACACAAACAAATAAAATCATGTTTCAACTGTATTTTGCTTCGCACAACTAATGCAACTAATCACAATATCTGAAACAGTACAGTGGTTGAGCTACAGCAAAAATGTAGAGATGGTGATATATATTTATATCGCATTTAATTTCACTTGTATTTATTTTACTTTTATCGTATCAATTTATTACCTAAATATATTCATGTTGTTCTAATCTCCGTTTATAACTTCTCATCTTACTTTCCCGAGATAGTCGGCTGAAGTTGAGATTGCCATAAAGTCATTCATGTTATGATGCTGTGAATTGATAACATTCATCTATCCAAATAATTGGATTTGTTCTTATTGTATTAATGATGTGCATAGAAACTAATACGAGCGGGGAGAGAATAATAAAATAATGAAAAACTTTATAAAAAGTATAAAGCAACTCTTAATGATGGTAGTGATTTTATTTTATATTTTAAAAACATTATATAAATTTAATCTAAAGCTAACAATATCTCACCAAGTCATGTCTGCCGGCTAAATTAACTTTTAAATTTATATCAACGAACAATCGAATTTTACTTAATATTGATTTATCCACATAATTTATTCAGCTGTTGGAGTTAAATTTTTCTGTTAGCCGTCTGAAGGTGTTTTTATTGGTTTAAAAGTTGATCAAATATATTTTAAATCAATTTTTATCTTTTGAAAATATTTGACTAATATAAAAATTATTTAAAAGTAGATTAGAAAGTGTTTGACAAGCACTAAAAATAAGCTTAAATAAATTTAAAATAATCAAAATAGGTATTTTCCATACTTTTTATTGTGACTTTAAAACTTTTTTTATCAAGCCAAAGCCAAACAGACTCTAAAATCTGTTAATGATTCAATTTGATATTTCCTTATTAAAAATAATTTCTTGGATGAAAATATTTTCCTTGCCCATCTCAAACCAAGTGTGTCGTATTAGGGCATCTCCAAATTTACGCTTTATTTACTCTTCGAATATTTTCTATTTTATTTTAATTATTAGATAATTAACTTCAATTAAATTCTCTAGTTTATTCTTTAAAAAAGATTTATTTTTCTCTCTTTATTATTATTATTATTATTATTATTATTATTATTATTTATATTTTCATTTCATTTTCTTATTTAGGTAACATAATTTCGTTCTTTTTTTTCTTCAAAATAAGCATACTATATAATTTTCATGTACTATAAAATTATCCTTTTCAAATTCTTTATTTATTTAAAACTATATTTTATTCTAACATTTTAAAGAACATCTCCGAATAATTTAAAAGAAAAAACGGAAAAGGGCCTAAAATACCCTCAAAGTATTGGAAATGGTACAAAATTACCCTCCATCCACCTATTGGCTCCAAAATACCCTTTCCACCCACCTATTGGGTCCAAAATACCCTTGTCATCCACCTTTTAGTTCAAAATTGACCACTTATTTAACGGTTTTATATTTAAACTATTTAAATATTTTTTTAAATACGTGGCACGCAACTATATGTTATAATTTAACTTATTAGTATAATTTATAAATCAATCCACTAACCACCCATTACTAATTAAACCCCTCCAAATTAATACACCCGTCACATTATTAATGCAACAACAAAAAAGCTACTGTCAATTGAGTGTTTTTAAAAATTTGAGGCGAAAATATCTATAGAAGTAAATTATCATACGTTAAGTGTCTAAATAAAAATTACCGATAAACTTAAAAGTCTGACTATGTTCATCTTAATTATTCTTACGTCTCAATTATGTGATGTTACTTCATAATTAACTTTTTTTCAAAATAATATATTAAAGGTTTTAAAACAAATCATAAATATTTATAAAATTATATTTTAAAAAAGTGAATTAATTAATTCGGGATGTATTACTTCTTTACCTTTAATCATAAATTTTTAATTCAATCTTGAAAGAGAATCCTATTGAAAGTGTCCTCCTAAATAAGCGGCTCAACCTATATTTAATTGGGGCTTCGATTCGGACTCAAATAATTTTGAATGTCATTTTCAGGAATCTATAATTTCATCGTGTTTTAGTAATGTTTATGACAATTTTGATATTATAATTGGATTATTAATTGGGTGGGGTTTAGTTAGTAATGAGTGGGTAGTGGGTTGATTTATAAATTATATTAATAAATTAAATGATAACCAATAGTTGAACGCCAAGTATTTTAAAAAATATATAAAGAGTTTAATTTTAAAACAATTAAAGAGGTGGTCAATTTTGAACCCAAAGGTGGATGACAAGGGTATTTTGGAGCCAATAGGTGGATGAAAAGGGCATTTTGGAGCCAATAGGTGGATGAAAAGGGCATTTTGGAGCCAATAGGTGGATGAAAAGGGCATTTTGGAGCCAATATGTGGATGAAGGGTAATTTTGTACCATTTTCAATACTTAGAGGGTATTTTAGGCCCTTTTCCGAAGAAAAAAATAACAAGCACAACCGCAATCACAAGCACAACAATTCTCTAGATCATACACTATTTTTTTCCGAATATTGTTAAATTTGAAAACGATCTTTAAAATAATATATTTTTTAAAATGTTATATTACATTTGAAAAGAATTACGAATATTAGAAATTTAATTAATAGCCTTATATGAAAAATAATACGTTAGTTACATATAATAGAAATAATATTAAATTAATGAAAAAGTGAAATAGAGGGGATAAATAGTAATTCTCCAAATTTGAATTATAATTCACCTCTTTATAAATAGAGAATAAAAAGGCTTTTTAGATGGTAATTTGAGACTCAATTTTCTATTTTACTCTCTGAATTCGGAAAATGAAGAGTTAAATAAAATGGGGTCGGAGATGGTATACAGACAACATTCGAACATCAATATAAATGGAGGAACAATATATGTGGTTTACTAATAAGTTTGGCCTCTTCCCATACTTGACAGAGGATTCAAAAATTTAGTATAGATATTTGATTTTTTGATCCATAAGGATTTGATTTTGACTTTGAATCAATAAAAGTACGTAAAACAAATACTCCTCCATTAATTTTGACCGACTGGACCATGATGAGATTTAATGCGGAATTTCTTCCGTCTTCTTGCAAAATATCAATCCTCTTTTAAGTCCTTCAAAAGCTTCAAGGGCTTTCCATCACTTGTTAACGATGTCTATCAAACCCCTTTTTGATTTTTTCCCATGGCACCTTCAAGAACTCAGTGTTGAGCAAAAGGGTGTGTTTTTATCCTATTTTCTTGGTGTTTTAGCTTTACTATGGTTCCTTTGGTTTTTCATCAGATACTCAAACAAGGGGTTGCCACCAGGGCCTAAACCTTTGCCCTTGATCGGTAATCTCCATTCTCTTGAACCTCAACTTCATACCTATTTTGCATCTCTTTCACAAACTTATGGCCCCATTTGTAGACTCTGGCTTGGTAAAAAAATTGGGATTATTATTACTTCTCCTGAATTAGCTCGTGAGGTTCTTAAGGATAAAGATACCATTTTTGCTAACAGAGATGTTCCTGCTGCTGGTAGAGAAGCTACATATGGTGGCAATGACATAACTTGGACTCCTTATGGACCCAAATGGCGTATGTTGAGGAAGGTTTGTGTTCGTGATATGCTTAGTGGTTCTACTTTAGATTCTGTTTATGCACTAAGGAAAAGGAGCTTAGACAGACAATCAATTACTTTTATAACAAGGCAGGATCGCCTGTGAATGTTGGTGAACAGATGTTCTTGACTATTCTTAATGTGATTACAAGCATGTTATGGGGTGGTACAGTGAAGGGTGAGGAAAGAGCTACTCTTGGAGCAGAGTTTAGGCATGTTGTGAATGAAATGACTGAGCTGTTAGGTACTCCAAATGTTTCTGATTTTTACCCGGGCTTGGACTGGTTCGATTTGCAGGGTGTTATAAAGAAGATGAAAGTGTTGGCAAAGAGATTTGATACGATATTTGAGAGCATGATTGATCAAAGGCAGAAAATGGATCGAAATACTGAGATGGGAGCTGGTGTTGGTCAAGAAAGCAAGGACTTTTTGCAAGTTTTGCTCAAGTTGAAAGATGAATCAGATGCCAAAATGCCTCTGACTATGATTGAACTCAAAGCCTTACTCATGGTATGATCTGTTACTTCCATTAGATGCGATTTTGATGGTTTCCACTAGATGACTGACTGTTGGTTGCTAACTATTTATTGGACTGCACAAAGGAAAGAGTCATTTAGCATCAGATAATATATAAAGCTTTAATTATATCAAAAATATGTGAAGACTAAAGTGAGAACCTTAAGCTGGACACCTATATACAATTCTACAAATAAAGAATTGTTGTACATGATAATAACTTTACGAATTCCATGAACAGGATATGGTGGTTGGTGGAACTGACACTACAGCCAACGTAGTTGAGTTTTCCATGGCTGAAATTATGAACAAACCAGATGTCTTGAGGAAATTACAACAAGAAGTAGATACAGTCGTTGGAAAAGATAACATAGTGGAAGAGTCTCATATTCAACAGTTACCATATTTCTATGCAGTTATGAAAGAAGTCTTGCGTTTACATCCAGCTCTTCCACTCTTGGTGCCACATTGTCCTAGTGAGACATGTTGGGCTATTGCCCATGTTCCAGCCAAAGGCCCATGGCCTAATCCTACTTGAAAAAGGATTGGAATTATTCTCTTTATTTGGTTTCCAATTCTATTAGGAAAAGAATTGGAATTGTAATCCTATTTGTAGTTGATTTTGGCTTTGTAAGGAAAAGCACAACTCTATAAATAGAGGATGGTCTTGAGAGAATAATTCAATTGCTCATTGGTATTGTCTTTGAAAGACAATAGAACATAAGAGAGGTTTTTTGAGAGAGCTTTCAACAAGAGAAAAGACAGAAGAAAAAGGGTTCTTTTGCTGCAGTCTTTTTCTCCGACCAACAACGTTCAGATCGTGTTTGCCGATTAACTAACCGTTGGATCGGGCTGAAATTTGGTCTGAGTGTTCCTGACATCTTGGTGGTTGATTTGAACGGTGGAGATCGGATTTGGAGGTCAGAAAGATCCTGTTTTAGGTCCCTAACAGAATCTGGGTTTGGGTGGTGTTTCTTTCTATTTATCTTTTGTTGGTGTAGCTATTGTTTGTTCTCTTTTGGCACTTGTTGTGTAGCCATTAGAAGAATATTTGTAACCCTCTTATTGGTATAGTAAAGCAATTCGGATCTTGTCGATCCCGTGGTGGTTACCTTCGGTTTGAAGGGTTTTTCCACGTTAAACTTGGTGTTCTTTATTGTTAGATTTTCGTTTTCATTTTTTTCGTCACAACAACTGGTATCAGAGCTAAGGTTATCTATATGGAGGGAAATATGAGCAAGATGATATGTCTAAACGGAAGAAACTACAACATATGGAAAAGCAAGATGAAAGATTTATTGTTCGTGAAGAAGATGCATCTTCCGGTTTTTTCTGCTCATAAACCCTAGAATGTGACCGATGAAAATTGGGAATTTGAGCACCAACAAGTATGTGGATATATAAGACAATGGGTTGAAGATAATGTTCGCAACCATATTGTGAATGAGACACATGCTAGAACATTGTGGGAGAAGTTGGAGACGCTTTACGCTTCAAAAACTGGCAATAACAAGTTGTTCTTGTTAAAGCAATTGATGACCTTTAAATACAAGGAGGGCAGTCTTATTCTTGATCATATCAATGATTTTCAGGGTATTCTTGATCAGCTATCAGGAATGGGTGTTAATTTTGATGATGAAATACAAGGACTTTGGCTTCTTAACACTCTACCGAATTCTTGGGAAACTCTTCGTGTTTCTTTAACAAATTCTGCCACTGGTGGAAAGGTGACTATGGAATATGCAAAGAGTGGTGTGTTGAATGAAGAGGTTAGAAGAAAATCTCAAGACACATCTTCACATTCAGATATTCTATATACAGAAGATCGAGGGAGACATAAGACAAGAGATTCGAGGAGTAGAGGTAAAAGCAGAAGCAAGTCAAAATTCAACAATCCAAATATTAAATGTTATCATTGTGGAAAGAAAGGACATATTAAAAGATTTTGCAAACAATTGAAGCAAGATCTTAAAGAAGGGAAGAAGGAAGAAAACAATGAAAATAATGTTGTTGCTGTTGTCCAAGATGACCTTCTCTTCGCTTGTGATAAAGACGTCATCAATTTTGTATCTCAAGATACAAGTTGGATAGTGGATTCTGGAGCCACATCACATGTCACACCAAGGAAAGACTTCTTTTCATCTTATACTTCTGTTAACTCTGAGTTGTTAAAGATGGGTAATGCTGGTGAGGTTAAGGTGTTTGGTGTTGGCACTGTTTGTTTGAAAACCAATACTTTTAGCAAACACCAATTTTATAAGGTTGTGGATTTACTTGGCTAAGATGGCAAACACCAACCATTACATCCATGTTTTTTGTCTTCTTTTAGCAGATCCCTAATGGTGCAAAAGGCCCTTATCAATTGGACAAAAGATCCATTAGACTCAAATACAACAAGGCGAACTTTTTTGTTTAGCTAATTTACTTTTTTATATGTGTGTAGATAGTCATCTCCTAACCCTCCTTTTGAACGGAAAAAGTTTTAACCTTTGTGTTGTATGTTGAGGTAAGGTCAAGCCCTCCTCTTGTACTTATTCTCATGATATATAACACTCCTGCAAACTAGCGGAAATTTAATTAAAAAATAGTCTCAAGTAACTGAATTTTGTATCCGTTGAAGCTTATACATGTTACATGTGGTCTAGACTTCAGATATACTCCTTTTTGTTTGTGACTTTGTTCTTTCTCTTTGTTTGATAATTTTCTGGTGATGGCGTGAAGGTGTGAGGTTATTAATTGGGGGCTTCATAAATGATTCATAGATGAAAATGTACATCAATTGAAAATTCTTACAGAACTATTTATTTCTTTGCTCAGAAGTTCTTTTTTTTTTTGTGTGTGATAATAAGTACTTCTTGATGTAGTCAAGCGGCTAGGTTGTGTGTGTTGACATCCAATTTTGACCCTCCCCAATATAAATAATTATATCGAGCTTCCTAAATTCCAAACTATTTAAAATAATTAGTTTTATAAAATTTCAAGAAAAAACATATATATATATATATATATATATATATATATATATATATATATATATATATATTTTTGCAAGTTACAATTTTAAATAGTTTTGTCACATTTTTTGTAATTTTTAGATGATATATATGTTTTAAATAATTATGTATATGATTACTTTATTTTATATATATTTGAAAATCGTCTCAAAAAGATTTTATTTTAATTAAATAGTTGGTCAATTAGTCTAGTTATTCAATGGTATATATAGGTTAACTAGTTTATAATTAAGTCGATTATTTTATTTCGTTAAGATTATGAAGCTCTTTAATTAATTTATATTAATTCATTACCCAAATCCTTAAACTCATTTAAAGGACCAAATTTTGGGCCCTTTTCCAACTTAGCCCAACACCGTTTCTTTTGGCTAATTCAAATGACCCAAATTTAGGCCCATTTACCCACATTTCCAGCAGCTCACTTCCATTTCCTTTCAATTCCAAGTCCAACAGCAATTCACCAATTTTTTTTTTAAAAAAACAACAACAAAAAAGCCCCACAACACTTTATCTTCCCAGCAATACAAAATTGACCCATACTATTCTTCTTCTTCTCCAAGAATCCAGAACGAACGGAACTTAGAAAACAAAAGCAACCCGACCCGCGTCTCCTCTCTCTTTGTCCTCCCGTACCAAGAGTCGTTGTCAAACTTTTCAGGTGTCTCAATCTCGCACCTCAAGCGTCCTTGCTCCAAATATCGGGCGGCTCTCCTTTCAATTCCGTTGGGAATTAGTACTATGGACAGCTTTCAAACCTGTTCCTCTGAGGAGATTTTGAATTTCAAATCTTGAATTGGACTCCATCCTCACCCGTTTTCCCACCTAAGTCAGCCCTAATTTCCATCTATTTAAACCTACTCTTATCTTCATTATTGGGGGGGGGGGGTTTGGAGAATTGGTGGTTAAAAAAAAAAAAAAGAAGAAAAAAGAACTGGGATTTTTAGAGCAAAAATAAATAAATAAATAAAAATACATAGAGCTACTTGAGAGAAAAACAGTAAATATACCAACCAAGCAAATTCGAAATAGAAGAGAGATTAGCGTGACTATAGTGTGGTTTCCTTGCTCGTTCATAAGAGTCCTTGTAATCTCGTTTTGGTGGTGGAATCGCTTTCAAACTCTTCTAGTCTGGTTCGCTGCCCAAAATAAGGTAACATCCTCATCATTATTGTGTTTCGTTTTGTCTCCCTCTTCTCGAATTTTATGTGTCTTGAATGATTGATGTATTTTACGCTTCACATGAACTGAACAGCAGTATTACTCTTTAAGCGTTATAATCGTATTCATTATGTGACAATGGGGATCGGTTTGAAGACTTATTTTTCGTGATTAATATCTCGAACGCTCCTCGTGCTTTGTTTACTTTTAGTTCCTTTGTTCTCTCAAAGTTGTCTTTTTTTTTTCATCTTATAATTGTTTTGGTGATTTTGTATTAGTTAATGTTCCAATAAAAAGAAAATATATAGATATAAATTGTCGTTTGCTTTCTAGTTGTTTTCCCTCTTTGCCAATAGGTGTGATTTAAGTAATGTTAGATATCTCATTAACATGATTTCTAGATCTTTTGCGTCATGTTATTTAGTTCATTTAGTGCGATCTCAATAGGCATTAGTGAGATACAATGTGAGGTTTAGCTTTGATTTCCTTAAGGCAGTAGCTTTCTTGTGAAAGTTAATCACTTTTTTCTCGTAGGTGTTCTTCTTATCCTTGTTCAATTTGGTCATATGTATTGAGTTCTGGCTTTTTTTTTAATCTGCTCTTTGTATGGTCATTTTTCCATGTTTGAGTTTGAGTCTAAAGTCTAGTAAAATGTTATATGCTTCCTCTCATTTGTGTGTTATCTGGGATTTTTTTTTCTTAGTTATGTTTTCTTTGTTAATATTTAAGATTGGTTTTTTCCTTTGCTAACTTAGTTTTGTCTTTCTTTGCTTGTTATGAAAACTACCCGAGTCCTCGTGGACTCTTCCTTTGCATTTCGGAGATGAGCCATGAAGGCTCAAATCTCTTTATCGAGTCAGCCCCGTCGGATATCGTGAAGCAGGTGTACGGGTTGAAAATCGACAAATTCGGGAAGAAAAAATATTTTTTTATGTTCTGGAAATTTGAAAGCAAGCTGAAAATACGGCTTGTATACAGCCATATACACTGATATACATGTCGTAATACAGAAATACAGGGCCCAAAAATTGATACAGATGCTCGGACAGTGAGTTGGGTCGTGTGCGTTCAGAATACATCTCAATATACAGGAAAAATGTCCAAATATGGCCCGTATACAGTAGTATACGTAAGGGATATACAAGATTTTTTAGGAGAATGAAAGGGACCCAAAAGCCTTAAAATTCCAGCAGGCCCATTAACAGAAATTGGGGTCAAAGGCCCCAAAAATTGTCATTTTCCTCTTTTCATCCTTATTTATTTGTGATTATGTTGACTAACATTATTTTGTTTTGGTTTTAATTTAATTAATCCTCAAAGATAATCATTTCGTTATTTTTTATATATATATCCGAAAAGGGTAAATAGTTATTTTTGTATTTTACTTAGCCTTTTATTTTAGTTTAGTCTACACTTGATTCTCTTCCCTTAAGAATGATCCTCCTAGTTATTTTCCCTTAATAGATAATTAGAAGAAAATAAGAACAAGCAAGTAAATAAAATGAACTTTACTTATTTATAATTTAAGGAATTAAATAAAAAGTTATTTTTAGTCAAATCGCCGGTCAACTGCGAGTTAGCGGACATTCCGAGGGCCTAACACCTTTTCGGAATGTATATTTGAACTTCGAACCCTTTTCAACTGATTTTTATCTGTTTTAAATCTTTTGAAAAATAAATTGTAAGTTTTCTTAATTTTTTCAAAATTAAGTGGCGACTCTGTCAATTTGGAAGGTCGATTTTTCTTAAATCATAAGATTAATTAATTTTTCGAAACATAGTCATTTTTTACTTTACATATATATATTTTCGTAAAACAGTGTGAACTTTTTTTAACAAGTCGTGTGAATGCGTATGTGAATTTATGGGAATTGCCTTTTTGGCCCAGGGCACCATTATTTCATTCTCATTTTCTGACTATCTGTATTTACTCATTCCACTTGCAGTTCAATAGTGCCTTGAATATTAGTAAGCACTTATATCTTGTTATGGTAACGTCACCTAATCTTGACAGAGTTAGTTGTAGTTCACCTAAAGATTTAAAAGTAATGTATTCACACAATGAACTGATTTCAGGAAATAGTAATCTTCAAAGGAAACAGAAATCCAATATAAATTAATTTGATCATCTGTTAGACACTATTAAATTCCTGACAATTAGACTTGTAGGCCATTGTCTTTTGTGTGCCTCATTCTTTCTCTGTTATGTAGTGTTACTTCTCCTCCTATCCAATTTTATGGGTTGTAGTAGGAATAACTACTAAAAGATGTCATTTTATTAATTATAACTCTTAGGCAGTGTGGCCGGTAGCACATAATGACTGAGGCAGCAACAAGTGATACAACTTAACATGGCTCACACGTGCAGCGCATGTGTTCATGACTAGTATATATATATATAAGAGTACCTTATTATATTGTAACAAATTAGTTTAAAACAAAATTTGTGTTTCAATAAAAAATTCTTCAAGTTAACTATACACTACAAACATTTTTTTAAAAGTTAAATCGTTTATTATTTTATTCATCGTTATGAAGTAAATGTCCAACGCACGTGCCCATATACTAGTAATACTAAAAACACAAGTGAAATTAGTATTATAAAGCAAAACCTTGAGCAAGGTGTGTGAAATTTCCTAAAAAAGAAAGTAAACAGAAAGGATCTTAAAAGAGCATATTCCTGTTGGCATGAAGACAATATATACCTAATTTAATACCATCTCTTTTATCTGTCTTGTGCCAGTTGTAGCTGGAAGGTATCAACATCTGAAGATTCATTTGCACTACCCAACAAAGGTCATTCACTTCTTCATTTATTTGAATCCCAAGGTACAATTATATTAATTTATTGCTGTATAAGGAACTAATGTATCATGATAGTTTTGAACGAATCATATAGCTGCCGAATACTTATTGTCTTGATCCAAGATTTATCATTCCTTTATCAAAATTCCATCTTGTTTAAAGTTGTGTCAACACATTGGTTCTGCCAATTTCCATTTCCCTCTTAGGCTCAAATAATGTCTCTCAAATTCTTCAAACCTCTGTTTGATTCTTTCTCATGTTCCTGGCAAGAATCAAATAAAGGTGTATTTTACTCCTATGTTCTTGGTGTTGTAGCTTTACTATGGTTTCTTTGGCTTTTCATTAACAAGTCAAAAAAGGGACAACCCCCATTGCCACCAGGGCCTAAAGCTTTGCCTTTGCTAGGTAATCTCCATTCTCTTGATCCTGAACTTCACACCTATTTTGCATCTCTTTCCCAAACTTATGGCCCCATTTATACACTCTGGCTTGGTAAAAAAGTTGGGATTATTATTACTTCGCCTGCCTTAGCTCGCGAGGTTCTTAAGGATAAAGATACCATTTTTGCTAATAGAGATGTGCCTGCTGCTGGTAGAGAAGCTACATATGGTGGCACTGATATAGTTTGGACTCCTTATGGACCGAAATGGCGCATGTTGAGAAAAGTTTGTGTTCGCGAAATGCTTAGTGGTTCTACTTTAGATTCTGTCTATGCATTAAGGCGACGGGAGCTTAGACAAACGATCAATTACTTCTATAGTCAGGCGGGATTGCCTGTGAATATAGGTGAACAGATGTTCTTGACTGTGCTTAATGTGATTACAAGCATGTTATGGGGTGGGACAGTGAAGGGTGAGGAAAGAGCTAGTCTTGGGGCAGAGTTTAGGCATGTTGTTACTAAGATGACTGAACTGTTAGGTACTCCAAATCTTTCTGATTTTTATCCAGGCTTGGCCAGGTTTGATTTGCAGGGTGTTACAAAGAAGATGAAAGTATTGGCAAAGAGATTTGATAAGATATTCGAGAGCATGATTGATAAAAGACAGGATATTGATAGAAATGGTGGGATGGAAACTGGTGTTGGCCAAGAAAATAAGGATTTTTTGCAAGTTTTGCTGAAACTGAAAGATGATGAAGCTGCAAAAATGCCTTTGACCATGCCTGAACTCAAAGCCTTACTCATGGTATGTTTTTCTCAATTGTGCATGCTACTACAGGAAAAATCCAGTATCCAGCTCTACTAGTAGTATGAATTTTGTTAAATAACTTTACAAATACTGTGAACAGGATATGGTTGTCGGTGGAACTGACACAACCTCCAACACGGTTGAGTTTGCCATGGCTGAAATTATGAACAAACCAGACGTGCTGAGGAAATTACAACAAGAAGTAGATACAGTTGTGGGTAAAGATAACATAGTGGAAGAGTCTCATATTCAACACTTACCATATTTCTATGCAGTTATGAAAGAAGTCTTGCGTCTACATCCAGCGCTTCCACTCTTGGTTCCTCATTGTCCTAGTGAGACGAGCATTGTTGGAGGATACACTGTTCCTAAAGGATCTCGTGTTTTCGTAAACGTATGGGCTATACACAGAGATCCTTCTATATGGGAAAATCCAACTGAGTTTCATCCAGAAAGATTTTCCGAAAATAAATGGGACTATAGTGGAAATGATCTCAACTACTTCCCGTTTGGTTCTGGGAGAAGAATCTGTGCGGGTATAGGCATGGCAGAGAGGATGTTCATGTATTCACTTGCTTCACTCATTCATTCTTTCGACTGGAAATTGCCCGAAGGAGAGACATTAGACCTTACAGAGAAGTTTGGAATTGTTCTGAAGAAGAAAATGCCTCTGGTGGCTATACCTACTCCAAGATTATCCAATCCGACACTGTATGAGTAAGATATGTCTGTAGAGAGACGCGTTCTGCATGACGATTTTATCTTTTGTATGATGAACTATGGAATGTGCTTCATGAAAATAGGATCTATTTGAAATGGATTGGAAGTTTTCTGTATAGTTTGTACACATCATGAATAATTATAAAAAAGGGTGTTTTCCTTGTTCTCTTGACAATATTTGCTTGAAAAAAAGGGTGTTTACCAAATTAAATAAATAGGAAAAGTATACATAAAAGGACAGATTAGTTAAATTATATACTTCTCTATTAGTTTAAAAAAATCCCTAATTGAAAAAAAATAAATTGGAACCAATTGTTGTTCCATTGGTTTTGCTTTGAAGTTTGAAGCAGCAGTAGGATTGGGGAGGTATGTTCATATTGTGGTTTTGCAGACTTTCAAGAGTCACTTTTTGTCTTATCCAACATATTTTTACTCTTCAGCAATTTTTACTTCCTTTTTATATATATGGTGTTAAATTATTGATTTTTTTCTAATATTAAACCAATAATTTATGATTGATCAAGGTTACAAAAATATATTCTTTTTCTTTTGACTTCTAAAAACCAATTTTCGTTAGTACTCAAAATAATTAATTTTCTATTCCTTATTACTCGTCCCTTTTTTTCTATTTTAGTTGTCTCTAATTACTTGTCCATTTTGATAAATCAAAAAAGAGAAAATGATCAAAAGACCCCTCAATCTGTATTCAGATTTCCAACTACACACTTTAACTTTACGAGAGTCCTATCACACCCCCTTGAAGTGTTTAAAACTGAAATTAATGTCTCCCTAAAAGCTTAGCTGGCAAAGAGAGTGTATTTCACTATCTTTGAGAGAGTGAGCACAAAAAACAAGTATTAAAACTTTATTTTTAATATCTCTTTTAAAAATATATGTATTTTTATTTTTATTTTTTATTAATTGTCTTTCTTCTCCATAACAACCAAATTCCATACACCATTGTTGATTTCACACAAACTTTTAAACTCTCGTATAAAATTTTTTTAAGAACAAATTCAATTTAAGATAAATGACAAGTACATATATCATCCAAAAAAAACAAATTAGAATCAGATTTGAAAAAACAAAAACAAATTGGGTTAACATCAAATTCAAGTGAACTCTTAAATGAGAATTTTTTTTAAAAATTATTTTTCTCTTTGCTGCTCGACCAACGGACACCATCGTCGCCTCCTTCGGCAAAACTGACCATCTTTAAACCATTACTACCATCTTTAAACCATTACTACCATTGTCATCTTCACTAAATTCGCCGTTCTTGATTCAAGAAAAAAAAATTAAACTCTCTATTAAACAAATTTGCAAAATCTATCTAATAAACTATTGATAAATTAATATGAGTATACATTTATATCACCACAAAAAATCTTTGAATCTTACTGGGAAAAAAATTGATCTGAATTTAAATCAAATCCATTTGAACATAAAAATAAATAAATTATTTTCTTACTAATAGATCCTTTAATTATTAACTACATCTCCGATGTATTTTCAATCTTATTGATTGTTCAATTATCGGTGAATTAACATTTTCTTCTTCAAAATTGTTGTTTGCATTGACATGGCAATGATGTGAAACACATCACCGAATCCTCTTCATCTTCTCTAAGAGAATAGTGCCTCTTTCTTTCTTTCTCACTTTTTTTTACTTTGTTTTTCAGATCTCACCATCATTATTCACTCCTTTTCCTCACAAGTGCAATGCCAAGATATCTGGATGTTACAATAATGGTGAAAATGAATATGGTGAAGATATAGGAGGAAAGAATAAAGAATTATAATAAAAGTTGAAAAAAAAATAAATTTAATGAAATTTCCAAGTGTCAAGCGCGTGATATTCAGATGTCTAACATAGATGTGGTTGTGGCTTTTTGGAGGTGTAATAATTTCAGTTTTAAATACTTCAGGGGGTGATAGAACTCTCGTGAAATTAAAGTGTGTAGTTGGAAATTCGAATATAGATTGAGGAGGGGGCTTTTGACCATTTCGACAAATCAAGAAATGACAATTTTTTCTCTCTATTATACCCTCAATTTATTTCTTTGAAAAATGTAGAACATTTTAGAAATCTTAAGTTCTTAATTCATTCACTTTATAATTAATAGTAGTAAAATAATAAACTCAATATATCAATTATTATTTTCTTAATTTATTTTTTATTTCTATTAATCTATTTTTATTATTCTAAATTTTTTAAGAGTTTATTTTATATTATTTATATTTTTTTTTCTTATTATTCTCAGTTTATTTTTTATATTATCTATGTTCTTATGCCATGTTTATTTTTAAAATTTTATACTATAGTTTTATTATTGCAATTATGTATTCAAATAGTACATGTATATAATTGTACTAATGACAAACAAATATGTCAGTGTAATTAGTAGGTATAGTAAGCACTAGTGGAGTTCGTGTCAACATTTTTTATTTGGAGGATCTTAAAGTATTGCAACACAAGAGTTATCTGTATGAAATGATGTAACAGAGTATGTGGGGAGTGGGGGCATACTTTTTGATTCTTTCCTTCAAAAGCTATTCCCATTTTCCATTTCCTACTTACTATCCACAAATAATGTCTCTCAAATTCATGTTTGATTCTTTCCCATGGCCCCTGCAGCATCTCAATATTGAGCAAAAGGGGCTGCTTTTCTCCTGTTTTCTTGGTTTTTTAGCTTTACTTTGGTTTTTCATCAGTAACTCAAACAAGGGTCTGCCACCAGGGCCTAAAGCTTTGCCCTTGATAGGTAATCTCCATTCTCTGGATCCTCAACTTCACACCTATTTTGCATCTCTTTCACAAACTTATGGCCCCATTTGTAGACTCTGGCTTGGTAGAAAACTTGGGATTATTATTACTTCCCCTGCCTTAGCTCGCGAGGTTCTTAAGGATCAAGATACCATTTTTGCTAACAGAGATGTGAGTGTTGCTGGTAGAGAAGTTACATATGGTGGAACTGACATAGTTTGGACTCCTTATGGACCTAAGTGGCGTATGTTGAGGAAGGTTTGTGTTCAAGAAATGCTTAGTGCTTCTACTTTAGATTCTCTTTATGCACTGAGGCGAAAGGAGCTTAGACAATCGATTAATTACTTTTATAATCAGACAGGATCGCCTGTGAATGTTGGTGAACAGATGTTCTTGACTGCACTTAATGTGATTACAAGCATGTTATGGGGTGGCACAGTGAAGGGTGAGGAAAGGGCTACTCTTGGGGCAGAGGTTAGGGATGTTGTGACTAAGATGAATGAGCTGTTAGTTACTCCAAATCTTTCCGATTTTTACCCGGGCTTGGCCTGGTTTGATTTGCAGGGTGTCAAAAAGCAGATGAAAGTGTTGGCAAAGAGATATGATAACATATTTGAGAGCATGATTGATCAAAGACAAAAAATGAATAGAAATGGGGCTGGCCAAGAAAGCAAGGACTTTTTGCAAGTTTTGCTGAAGTTGAAAGATGAAGCAGATCCCAAAATGCCTCTGACTATGACTGAACTCAAAGCCTTACTTACGGTGTGTTTTATCAGTTGTGCATTCAAATTTGTTACTTACATTATATTTTCATAAAAAAAAAAATCGTTGGGCATGCAGGATAATAACTTCACTAATACTATGGACAGGATATGTTGTTGGTGGAACTGAAACTAGTGCCAACACAGTTGAGTTTGCCATGACTGAAATTATGAACAAACCAGACGTCTTGAGGAAATTACAACAAGAAGTGGATACAGTTGTGGGAAAAGATAACATAGTAGAAGAGTCTCATATTCAACACTTACCATATCTTTATGCAGTCAAGAAAGAAGTCTTGCGTCTATATCCAGCGGTCCCACTCTTGGTGCCTCATTGTCCTAGTGAGACAGTCACTGTTGGAGGATATACTGTTCCTAAAGGATCTCGTGTTTTCGTAAACGTATGGGCTATACATCGAGATCCTTCTATATGGGAAAATCCAACTGAGTTTCATCCGGAAAGATTTATGGAGAATAATGGGACTTTAGTGGAAATGATTTGACCTACTTCCCATTTGGTTCTGGCAGAAGAATCTGTGTGGGGTTAGCCATGGCAGAGAGGATGTTCATGTATTCACTGGCTTCACTTATTCATTCTTTTGACTGGAAATTGCCTCAAGGAGAGACATTAGACTTTACAGAGAAGTTTGTGCTCGTTCTGAAGAAGAAAACGCCTCTGGTGGCTATACCTACTCCAAGATTATGCAATCCAACACTCTATGAGTAAGATAGAAATATGTCTGTAAAGAGTCGCGTTCTGCATGGTGATTTTATCTTTTATGTGATGAACTATGGAAATGTGATCCGTGAATGATGTTGCTCTATCCTGGCAATGGTCTTATGAGCAACTCAATGTTCCATGTGAAATGGCTAGTTTCCATGACTACTTAAATATTGTATTCTGAATTGAATTTGAAATAATAGTACATGTATTACTTTATTGTAGGTATTATGCTTCAATCTTTTTGTTTGATGAACTATATATGGAGATATAATACTTAAACCACAAGGGCAATTAGTATTACTAAGCAAATCCTGGAGCAAGATGTGTGAAATTATTTCTAAAAGCTATGACATTTTCCTGAAAAGGATTTTAAAGAGCATATTTGTGCTCAATATATACCTAATTTAATACTTCTATTTTCTTATTTGTCTTGTGAACAGGACAGATAAGGTATCAAAAGCTGAAGATTCATTTGTGTTACACAACAAGGGGACATTGACTTCATTAAATATAAATGTCGAAGTGGAAAATGGCTTCCCACCACATCGTTTCTGCCATTTCTCTCATTTTTCTCTTAGGCTGATATAATGTCACTCAAATTCGTCAAACCTTTGTTTGATTCTTTCTCATGGTCCTGGCAAGAACCAAATATTGAGAAAAATGGTGTATTTTTCTCCTATGTTCTTGGTATTTTAGCTTTATTATGGTTTCTTTGTTTTTTCATCAACAAGTCAAAAAAGGGACACCCCCCATTGCTACCAGGGCCTAAAGCTTTGCCTTTGCTAGGTAGTCTCCATTCTCTTGATCCCCAACTTCACACCTATTTTGCATCTCTTTCCCAAAGTTATGGGCCCATTTATAGACTCTGGCTAGGTAAAAAACTTGGGATTATTATTAGTTCACCAGCCTTAGCTTGCGAGGTGCTTAAGAATCAAGATACCATTTTTTCTAACAGAGATGTACCTGCTGCTTGTAAAGAATCTTCATATGGTGGAAAAGACATGGTTTGGACTCCTTATGGCCCGAAATGGCGTTTGTTGAGGAAAGTTTGTGTTCGTGAAATGCTTAGTGGTTCAACTTTAGATTCTGTTTATGCACTAAGGAAAAAGGGAGCTTAGACGGTCGATCAATTACTTCTATAATCAGGCGGGATTGCCTGTGAATATTGGTGAACAGATGTTCTTGACTGCGCTTAATGTGATTACAAGCATGTTATGGGGTGGCACAGTGAAGGGTGAGGAAAGATCTAGACTTGGAGCAGAGTTTAGGCATGTTGTAGCTGATATGACTGAGCTGTTAGGTACTCCAAATATTTCCGATTTTTATCCGGGCTTGGCCAGGTTTGATTTGCAGGGTGTAACAAAGAAGATGAATGTATTGCAAAAGAGATTTGATAAGATATTTGAGAGCATGATTGATCAAAAACAGAACTGAAATCCAATATACAGTATTTGATAATAACTTCACAAATATTGTGGACAGGATATGGTGGTTGGTGGAACTGACACAACCTCTAATGCGGTTGAGTTTGCCATGGCTGAAATTATGAACAAACCATACAACCTGAGGAAGTTACAACAAGAACTAGAGGTAGTTGTGGGAAAAGATAATATTGTGGAAGAGTCTCATATTCAGCAATTACCATATCTTTATGCAGTTATGAAAGAAGCCTTGCGTTTACATCCAACTCTTCCACTCTTGGTGCCACATTGTCCTAGTGAGACATGTACTGTGGGAGGATACACTGTTCCTAAAGAATCTCGTGTTTTCATAAATGTATGGGCTATACACAGAAATCCTTCTATCTGGAAAAATCCAACTGAATTCCATCCAGAGAGATTTTTGGACAGTAAATGGGATTATAGTGGAAATGTTCAACTATTTCCCATTTGGTTCTGGCAGGAGAATCTGCGCGGGGATAGTCATGGCAGAGAGGATGTTCATGTATTCACTGGCTTCACTTATTCATTCTTTCGACTAGAAATTGCCCGATGGAGAGACATTAGACCTTACAGAGAAGTTTGGGATTGTTCTGAAGAAAAAAGTACCTCTGGTGGCTATACCTACTCCAAGATTTTTCAATCCAACACTGTATGAGTAAGATAAATATGTGTCTGTAGAGAATCGTGTTCTGTATGATGATTCTGTCTTTGTATGGTGAACTATGGAAATGGGATCCAGTTAGTACACAATATAAAACATGTAATTCAAGTGTACCTGAATTAGCACATCAGAGATGAGTTTCCTGTTTGTAAGATAAAAAATATTTCCAGTTTTATGTTTAAGTCATAGTCAGTTATTTACTATTATTTTGTGATTGATGAGCAACTCTTCAAGTGTTATTTACCTTCACGAAGTCAGATTAACCAACAAAGTCACATTTCTTCTATGATCCATCCACCATCAAAATGTTCATTGACAACTTGTTTACCTCACAAATAAGTAAATTATCCCCAAAAAATAGTCTAAAACAAAATTTAATAAAATAATTAAAATGAGTATCTTTTTTTTAAAAAAAGAAATTAGTTTAAAACAAAAAATGTTTCAAAATAATTTAATGAAAGGTCCTTCAATTTTTTTGGGGCACTTTCTAAATAATATATCAAAAAATATAATTGAGTGACTTTGAGATATAAAAGAAAGTTAAGAATAAGTATAAGTTGAATGACGATACAAAATAAGCAACTCTTAGTGGTCAAGGAAAGAAAGCATTTTTTTTTTTTGCTGAAATTGAATGATGAACAAAATGCCAAACTTTGGTCCGTTTCAATTAACATCACGAGATTCAGCAGGTGACTCTGCTTCGTTTTGGTCTATTTATATTCATCTCATTCTTTCAGCAAAATAAAAAAAAAATCTTTTAGCTTCAGATGTCTCTCGAATTCTTCAAACCCCTTTTTGATTCTCTCCCATGGCTCCTTCAACAACTCAATGTTGAGCAAAATGCTGTGTTTTTCTCCTGTTTTCTCATTTTTTTAGCCTTACTTTGGTTTTTCATCAGTAACTCAAACAAAGGTCTGCCACCAGGGCCTAAAGCTTTACCCTTGATAGGTAATCTCCATTCTCTTGATCCTCAACTTCACACCTATTTTGCATCTCTTTCTAAAACTTATGGCCCCATTTGTAGAGTCTGGCTTGGTAAAAAACTTGGGATTATTATTACTTCCGCTGCTTTAGCTCGCGAGGTTCTTAAGGATAAAGATACCATTTTTGCTAACAGAGATGTCCCTGCTGCTGGAAGCGAATTTTCATATGGTGGAAATAACATACTTTGGACTCCTTATGGACTGAAATGGCGCATGTTGAGGAAGATTTGTGTTCGCGATATGCTTAGTTCTTCTACTTTAGATTCGGTTTATGCACTAAGGAGAAGGGAGGTTAGACAATCGATCAATTACTTGTACAGTCAGAAGGGTTTACCAGTAAATGTTGGTGAACAGACGTTCTTGACTATTCTTAATGTGATTACAAGCATGTTATGGGGTGGTACAGTGAAGGGTGAGGAAAGAGCTACTCTTGGAGCTGAGTTTAGGCATGTTGTGACTGGGATAGCTCAGTTGGTCAGTATTCCCAATCTTTCCGATTTTTACCCGGGCTTGGCTTGGTTTGATTTCCAGGGTGTTATAAAGAAGATGAAGGTGTTGGCAAAACGATTTGATAAGATTTTTGAGAGCATGATTGATCAAAGACAAAAAATGGACAGAAATGGTGTTGGCCAAGAAAGCAAAGACTTTTTGCAAGTTTTGCTGAAGTTAAAAGATGAAGCAGATCCCGAAATGCCTCTGACCATGACTGAAATTAAAGCCTTACTTATGGTATGTTTATCAATTGTGCATTTGTCTTACACCATTCATACTGGCTTACACTGATCATGATGGCAGATCTTTTCTTTTTTTATATTAAAAGGATCAAATGCTATATAAGTTCATATTAGGATTGTAAATGTATTGAGTAATAAATATTAGATTCATATATTCATGTCCTGAACTGTTAATTGCTACCCTGTTATGGACTGCATTAGAGAAAGAGTTGGTTTATTTAGCATCAGATTATATGTGAGACTTAACTGTGAATTAAGACGCGGAATCTTGAACTGAACTCCAATATACAGTTTGTTGTGCATGATAATAACTTCACAAGTACTATGGACAGGAAATGGTTCTCGGTGGAACTGACACTTCCGTCAACACAATTGAGTTTGCCATGGCTGAAATTATGCACAAACAGGATGTCCTGAGGAAATTACAAGAAGAAGTAGATACAGTTGTGGGAAAAGATAATATTGTGGAAGAGTCTCATATTCAACAATTACCATATCTCAATGCAGTGATGAAAGAAGTGTTGCGCCTACATCCAGCTGCTCCACTATTGATACCACATTGTCCTAGTGAAACATGCACTGTGGGAGGTTACACTGTTCCTAAAGGATCTTGTATTTTTATAAATGTATGGGCTATACAGAGAGATGCTTCTATCTGGAAAAATCCAACAGAGTTCCGTCCAGAGAGATTTTTGGACAATAAATGGGATTATAGCGGAAAAGATTTGAACTATTTCCCATTTGGTTCTGGCAGAAGAATCTGTGCGGGAATAGGCATGGCAGAGAGGATGTTCATGTATTCACTGGCTTCACTCATTCATTCTTTTGATTGGAAATTACCCGAAGGAGTGACATCAGACATTACAGAGACGTTTGGTCTTAATTTGAGGAAAAAAATTCCTCTGGTGGCTATACCTACTCCAAGATTGTCCAATCGAACATTGTATGAGTAAAGATAAAAATGTATCTGTTGAGAGTCGTGTTCTGTATGATGATTCTGTCTTTTGTATGATGAATTATGGAAATTAATTTGAACTTTCTATGCAGTAAAAGGAACCATTATTATATTATCTCTTCTCTCTTGGTGAAAGTTCTCTCAAGCAAGAATTCAGGTTTCCTCATGGCTAGAGATGAGGTTCATGTTTTTTTTCTTTCTTTAAACCTTAACTAAACACATCACTCTCGAAATTAAGCATTTTCTATCGAAATAAAATATTTTGACTTCTCAAAAGCTCAATATCCAACGAGATAACTTTAATTTTTGTCTCTCCGAATAAAAGAAAAAAACACTATGGGAACAATCCCCATATTGATATATCATATATGTGAATTTTTTTACTACGGGCTCTATTCCAGAGCTAAATGAAATTATTAATAGTCACACATATGTTTAAAATTTGGTTTTATACCACAAGTTTCAAAGTCTTTTCTTTTATCCTGAACTTCGCGTCATAAATTGAGACGGATGGAGTGAAAGTCACTTTCTTTGGATGTTAATTGGTTGGTTCCTTCAAACTTGTAACATGTTCTATGTAAGCAAATAACCTTTATTTGCCCTTATTCAAAGTTCAAATCTATTTTTTTTAGTTAGTATTGCATTATTGCTGAGAAAAGGAGATTGCATTTGCCTGTTCTTATCTTCTAGACTTTTTAGAAATGCCGCTTTGTGTGTGTCAGATCCTGCAAAAATAGTACATTTCTGAAGACTCTCGAGCATTGAGTTTTTCTTGGCTAAAATGGCCCTTATGGTATGTTGTCACTTTCGATGTATATTAGTTGTTCCCTTCTGTTGGGAAATGCGGATAATATAATCTATTGAATTTCCTACCATTTAAATTAATTAAAAAATTTCCCTTTTTCCATCTCTCTCTATTAACCTGCGGATACATCTCTCTAGCTCTCCCCACATCGCGCTTAAACCCCCCCAAAATCACGCCTATAACTTAACAATGTATCATCGATTTTTTCCAACTCAATATTTTAAAATTACAATCGTGTTATTCTTGAACTTATCATCAATTTCAAATTCTAAAAAAAGTAAAAGAATTTATTCATCATCTTTTTTTGCTTTTAATATATCAGAATTTTGAATCAAAATAGCTTCAATTTAGCAATACATATGGGTTCACTACCATCATTTAATATTCTTACTCAATTAGTTCTTCAAATGGAAGATCTTGTTCCTCGTGAGTTTGATTAGAATAATGATGATTTTGCTGAAAATAGATCCAAACACCATAATGATCCTTTAACGATGAGGAAATTGCGGACGGATTTTTTTTGAAAGGATGTTAGTTCAAGTGCGAAATCACCCGTTGTAAAAGCTTCAAAATAAGGAAGGGGGGGGGAGGGGTCAAAGGTATTACTACTTGGCTTTCTCTACCCAAGGTTCAATCGATATTGTGTATTTACTTATGTATCATATTTATGTTTCAACTATCAGATTAGAATATGCAAAAATCGAACCAATCAATAAACTGAACAAAAAAAAAATGTTATTGAGTTATTAAGTTAATGGGTTTTTAATGGTCTTTTTTTTAAAAAAAATTATTGGATTATCGGTTTGGTATCGATTTTAGTATTGGATAAATTGATAACTCATAACACAATAGTAATTTACTACTATACCCTTTATAAATATCAAATACTAATAAATTAGCATAACTAGACAGATATATTCTATACTACAGTCTACACACTTCACACATCACAGCACTTCTACTTCGCATCAGAAATTTCATATTATGTTTTGGTTGTACCATGTACTTGTAGCCTCCGTACTATACAAATTTTCATTATATTTCTTGTGTCACTATATCAAAGCATTTACATCTGATTTATTAGTCTCATTGTATCGCGTCAAATTGTTTGAGAAGTAAGAAATCATATCTTTATTTTATGAGCATTTTCTTATTAGGTAAACCAAAAACCAAACCCTTAATGACCCAAAACCGATAAATAGAAAACCGAAGAGTATCTTATTGATTTGTTATTGATTTAACATATTTAAAAATAAAAACCGATAAATCGAACCAATAATACATAAAACCAAATCGAACCGATCCGACCGATGCACACTTCTGTATCAGATACATTATAACTTCATTTGTGTACAATGTATATAGTACAAATGTTATGGTTGATATGTATAACCCAAATTATTTCAAACCGAAATCAGTATAAATCATGTTTATAGTTATGTATCTGGTACATAACCATGAAACCTTCATTATATTTGAATACCCGATTCATACACCTATTGCTATTTATCTGAAAAAGGTTACCAACTTTCATTGTGATTCTAGTTATTTTGTTATGTATATGAATTCTTTACATTTTAATGTATCTGGAGACAGTTCTACGATGTATCTATCTGATGTCTGTTTTTTTTTCCAACTCGTCAATTTATAATTCAGCTGCGATTTCAGATTCATAAAAGAAATATTATTTCCAACAACGATTTCATCGCTTTTGTATTGTTCGTAATTTACTTCAAACACCATACTCCAAAATGTCTTAATGTTCATGATGTATCTTCTTCCAAATTACCAAATTTTGAAGCAGAGTTAAAACGATTTTGAACGATTTGCTTGAACTAGTTTGAATTTTGAATATGTCACGCATTACGAGGGATCTAAGTTTTTGAATCGACTCTATTAGAATAATAATTCATTTTAATCCGTTAATTTTGAATATTAAGATCAATTACAGGTTTTATCACTTTTCTTGAAATTCTCAAATTTCACATATATTTCCATTTCTATCTTTAATCCTTAATTTCATCTCTACAGAAATAAGGAAAAATTATGTTTTATGGGAGTTAAATATTGAGTTTTTCTTCTTAAAGAAGATGAACGGTATCTGATTGGGTATTTGAGGGCATGACTGTCAAAGACTTTAAATTTTGCTGGCGATAAATCCAAAGAAAGAAACGATTTTTTCGCTGAAAATTGAATGATAAACAAAATGCCAAACAAATTTTGCTTTTCACGTTTCTTGTAATACCAACAAAGTGCTTTTTCCGTTTCAATGAACATCACGAGATTCAGCAGGTGACTCTGCTTCGTTTTGGTCTATTTATATTCATCTCATTCTTTCAGCAAAATTAAAAAAAAAATCTTTTAGCTGTGCAAAAGCTTCAGATGTCTCTCAAATTCTTCAAACCCCTTTTTGATTCTCTTCCCATGGCTCCTTCAACAACTCAATGTTGAGCAAAATGCTGTGTTTTTCTTCTGTTTTCTTGGTTTTTTAGCTTTACTTTGGTTTTTCATCAGTAACTCAAACAAGGGATTGCCACCAGGGCCTAAAGCTTTGCCCTTGATAGGTAATCTCCATTCTCTTGAACCTGAACTTCATACCTATTTTGCATCTCTTTCCAAAACTTATGGTCCTATTTGTAGACTCTGGCTTGGTAAAAAAGTTGGGATTGTTATTACTTCGCCTGCTTTAGCTCGCGAGGTTCTTAAGGATAAAGATACCATTTTTGCTAACAGAGATGTCCCTGCTGCTGGAAGAGAATTTTCCTACGGTGTCAATGACTTACTTTGGACTCCTTATGGACCAAAATGGCGAATGTTGAGGAAGGTTTGTGTTCGTGATATGCTTAGTTGTTCTACATTAGATTCTGTTTATGTACTAAGGAAAAGGGAGCTTAGACAATCGATCAAATACTTGTATAGTCGGAAGGGTTTACCAGTGAATGTTGGTGAACAGATGTTTTTGACTGTGCTTAATGTGATTACAAGCATGTTATGGGGTGGCACAGTGAAGGGTGAGGAAAGAGCTAGTGTTGGAGCGGAGTTTAGGCATGTTGTGACTGAAATAGCTCAGTTGATCAGTATTCCCAATCTTTCCGATTTTTACCCAGGCATGACTTGGTTTGATTTCCAGGGTGTTGTAAAGAAGATGAAGGTGGTTCTAAAGAGATTCGATAAGATATTTGAGAGCATGATTGATCAAAGACAAAAATTGGACAGAAATGGTTTTGGCCAAGAAAGCAAAGACTTTCTGCAAGTTCTGCTGAAGTTGAAAGATGAAGCAGATGCCAAAATGCCTCTGACCATGACTGAAATCAAAGCCTTACTTATGGTATGTTTATCAGTTGTGCATTCTGCGAAATTCGTTTTTCTTAAATGAACCAAAAAGAAATCTACCTCCCTTAGTTATCACTTCATTATTATTGAGTAGCAAATATTCATTTGTCATCATCCATTCATACCTTATCTATATGGACTAATTATTAGCTTACACAGTTACACTGATCATGATGGCAGATCTGTTTTTTTTTTAATATTAAAAGGATCAAAATCATTGTGTCATATGGGAAATAAATTTCAGAAGAATCAGATTCATAAATTCATGTCCTGAGCTGTTGGTTGCGTTCTTCTGCTAAAATTCACTTTCATTACATGTTGTGCTGGTTACAAAAGTTTGCATTTTACTATGAATTAAAACTGTGAACCTGAAATCAAATATACAGTTATACAATTAAAAAACTGCTGTACATGATAATAACTTCACAAATACTATGGACAGGATATGGTTACTGGTGGAGCTAGCTCAACGTCCAACGCGATTGAGTTTGCCATGGCTGAAATTATGAACAGACCAGACGTCTTGAGGAAATTACAAGAAGAAGTAGATACAGTTGTGGGAAAGGATAATATTGTGGAAGAGTTTCATATTAAGCAATTACCATATCTTTATGCAGTTATGAAAGAAGCCTTGCGCATACATCCAACTGCTCCACTATTGGTGCCACATTGTCCAAGTGAAACATGCACTG
This sequence comes from Solanum lycopersicoides, assembly GCA_022817965.1. Classification (NCBI taxonomy): domain Eukaryota; kingdom Viridiplantae; phylum Streptophyta; class Magnoliopsida; order Solanales; family Solanaceae; genus Solanum; species Solanum lycopersicoides. The sequence goes on from CM040625.1 coordinate 84,482,561, forward strand.
TGGGAGGATACACTATTCCTAAAGGATCTTGTGTTTTCATAAATGTATGGGCTATACACAGAGATCCTTCTATCTGGAAAAATCCAACTGAGTTCCGTCCAGAGAGATTTTTGGACAATAAATGGGATTTTAGTGGAAATGATTTCAACTATTTCCCGTTTGGTTCTGGCAGAAGAATCTGTGTGGGGCTAGACATGGCAGAGAGGATGTTCATGTATTCACTTGCTTCACTGATTCATTCTTTCGACTGGAAATTGCCTGAAGGAGAGACATTAGAAGTTACAGAGAAGTTCGGTATTATTATGAAGAAGAAAATGCCTCTGGTGGCTATACCGACTCCAAGATTGTCCAATCCAGCACTCTATGAGTAAGATAAAAATGTGTCTGTAGAGAGTCGCATTCTGTATGATTATTATTATTATTATTATTATTATTATATAAATAGAGCATTCTTGCTCAGTGTATGATGATTATGTCTTTTGTATGATGAATTATGAAAATGGGATCCATTTTAAATTGATTCAAAGGTTTCTGTACAGTTTGTGCCCATCAGAGATAAAATTCCAGAGGATAACATAATCTATTAAATTCCCTACCATTTAAATTAATTACAAAAATTTCTTTTTTCCGTCTCTCTTTATTAACCTGCAGATACATCTCTCTAACTCTCCACACACCACGCTTAACTCCCCCAAAATCACGCCTATAACTTAACAATGTATCAACAGATTCTTCCAAATCAGCATTTTTTGAATTACAACCGTGTTATTTTTGAGCTTATCATTAATTTCAAGTTCTAGGTAGACAAATTTCTTCATAATCATTTTTGCTTTTAATATATCAGAATTTTGAATTTATATTCTTCAACTCAATTTGACGATACATGTGGACTCACTACCATCGTTTAGTATTGATCTTACTCAATTAGTTCCTCAAACGGAAGATTTCGTTCCTCATGAGTTTGATTCGCATGTTGATGATTTTGCTGAAAATAGATTCAAACACCACAACGATCCTTTAATAATGAAGAAATTGTGGAACAAAAACTACGGAAGGATGTTAGTTCAAGTGTGAAATCACTAGTTGTAAAAGCTTCAAAATAAGAGGGGGGAAGTCGATGGTGTTACCACTCGCTTTTTCTACCCAAGGTTCAAATTTCTAATGTATCTGGTTGATATTGTGGTTTACTTATGTATCATGTTTATGTTTCACCTATCATATACATTACAATTTTGTTTGTTGATACATAAACCAATTATTTCAAACTTAAATCAGCATAAATCATAACTATAAGGCCTAATTCATCGGTGGCTCCCTAAATTTGGCACCAATTTTTGCTTAGACACCTTAACTAAACTTTGTTCATTTTAGACCCCTCATGTCATGTCTCTTTGCTTCATTTTGACACTTTTTACTGACATGACATAGTGAGTGTAATACTCTCCATACCAGCGCGTGAAAGACTCATTTAATCATTTTTTTTTATTTTCTTCCTCATTTCTCAACCACCATCTCTCAAAATTTGAACTCCTTCCATGGAGAAAAAGTTTTGATGATGCTACAGACAAAAAAAATAAAAAATCAACACAGAAATTTCACAAAAAAATAAAATTCCAACCCATTAGAAAATCCATGATTCACAAAGAAGAAGGGCAGCGAAAAAAATTGAAAAAGACGATGGATGGGGTGGGAGATGGAAAGAAAAGACGATGTGGGTGGGGAAGGGGTTGGGGTTAGGGTGGGCAAAGGTGTACAAGACGTTGGGTGGGTGGGGAATGGGGAAGAAGACGATCCAGGTGGGTGGGGCGGAGAAAATGACCTTGGTGGGGTTGGGTTTTTTTCTTTTTGATTTTTTTGTGTAAAAAAATCCACGTGTCATTAAGTCATTGACTACTTCTTCATTCTACTAAAATATCATTATTTAAAAATTATTTTTAATATATATGCCACGTGTTTTTATTTAATTTTCGTAATTCAACTTTTCACTTAGAACATGTAAGATGTAAAGATTGTTACTCCCTCCGTTTCACAAAGAATGACCTAGTTTGACTTGGGACGGAGTTTAAGAAAATAAAGAAGACTTTTGATCATGTGGTTCTAAATTAAAGTTATGTCAAATGTACAAAATTGCCCTTTAATCTTGTGGTCTTAAACATGCCACGTGGAAAGTCACGTGGAAAGTTATTACCAAAAAAAGAAAGAGATCATTTTTTTTTAAACATACTAAAAAGGAAAAGAAGTCATTCTTTTTTAAACGAATAGAGTAGTTTTTTCTTGCTAATAATGACTTGCCATTTAATAACGAGTGTTGTTGCATTGTAAGTAAAGAATGGTCAAAATTCATTAAATGAAAAAAAGTTCTGTTTATATTCATCTCATTCTTTCAGCAAAGTCAAAAAGAAAAAAAAATTTAGGGGTGCAAAAGCTTCAGATGTCTCTCGAATTCTTCAAACCCCTTTTTGATTCTTTCCCATGGCCTCTTCAACAACTCAATGTTGAGCAAAAGGGTGTGTTTTTCTCCTGTTTTCTTGGTTTTTTAGCTTTACTTTGGTTTTTCATCAGAAACTCAAACAAGGGATTGCCACCAGGGCCTAAACCTTTACCCTTGATAGGTAATCTCCATTCTCTTGATGTTTCATCAGAAACTCACATCTATTTTGCATCTCTTTCCCAAAATTATGGCCCCATTTGTAGACTCTGGCTTGGTCTAAAAGTTGGGATTATTATTACTTCATCTGCTTTAGCTCGCGAGGTTCTTAAGGATAAAGATACCATTTTTGCAAATAGAGAAGTGTCTGCTGCTGGAAGAGAATTTTCATATGGTGTAAATGACTTAATTTGGAGTCCTTATGGACCGAAATGGCGAATGTTGAGGAAGGTTTGTGTTCGAGATATGCTTAGTTCTTCTAATATAGATTCTGTTTATGCACTAAGGAGAAGGGAGCTTAGACAATCGATCAATTACTTGTATAGTCAGAGGGGTTTACCAGTGAATGTTGGTGAACAGATGTTCTTGACTGTGCTTAATGTGATGACAAGCATGTTATGGGGTGGCACGATGAAGGGTGAGGAAAGAGCTAGTCTTGGAGCTGAGTTTAGGCATGTTGTCACTGAGATAGCTGAGTTGATCAGTATTCCCAATCTTTCTGATTTTTACCCGGGCTTGGCCTGGTTTGATTTCCAGGGTGTTATAAAGAAGATTAAGGTGTTGCTAAAGAGATTTGATAAGATATTTGAAAGTATGATTGATCAAAGACAAAAATTAGACAGAAATGGGGTTGGCATAGAAAGCAACGACTTTTTGCAAGTTTTGCTGAAGTTGAAAGATGAAGCAGATGCCAAAATACCTCTGACCATGACTGAAATCAAAGCCTTACTCATGGTATGTTTATCATTTGTGCATTCTACTAAATTTGCTTTAAACAGTTCATCTCCTTACTAGTTAGGCAGTTAACGGATGAAAAATTGGGTTGTTGTGATATCAGTCAAAATAAGAGGATCAAATGCTAATAGAGTTAAAATTAGGATCATAAATGTATTGAATAATTATTAGATTCATATTTCATGTTCTGAACTGTTAGCTGCTACCATGTTATTGGACTGACTTAAGGAAAGAATCGGCAAATTTAGCATCAGATAATATGTGAAGACTTAACTGTGAACCTTGAACTGAACTCCAATATACAGTTCTACAAATAAAAACTTGTTGTACATGATAATAAATTCACAAATACTATGGACAGGATTTGGTTGTCGGTGGAACTGACACAACCTCCAACGCGGTTGAGTTTGCCATGGCTGAAATTTTGAACAAACCAGACGTCCTGAGGAAATTACAACAAGAAGTAGATACAGTTGTGGGAAAAGATAACATAGTGGAAGAGTCTCATATTCAACAGTTACCATATCTCTCTGCAGTGATGAAAGAAGCCATGCGCATACATCCAGCCCTCCCACTCTTGGCTCCTCATTCTCCTAGTGAGACAATCACTGTTGGAGGATACACTGTTCCTAAAGGGTCTCGTGTTTTCGTAAATGTATGGGCTATACACAGAGATCCTTCTATCTGGAAAAATCCAACAGAGTTCTGTCCAGAGAGATTCCTGGATAATAAATGGAATTATAGTGGAAATGATTTCAACTATTTCCCATTTGGTTCTGGCAGAAGAATGTGTGCGGGGATAGCCATGGCAGAGAGGATGTTCATGTATTCACTGGCTTCGCTCATTCATTCTTTCGATTGGAAATTGCCCGAAGGAGAGACGTTAGACCTTAAAGAGAAGTTTTGTATTGCTTTGAAGAAGAAAATACCTCTGGTGGCTATACCTACTCCAAGATTGCCCAATCCTACACTGTATGAGTAAGATAAAAATGTATCACTGTTATGTGCTAATGTCTTTCAAAGACAAATATTTTGAACATTGAATAATTCTCCCAAATTTCCTATTATAGATAATGAGTGATATTTTCTTCTAATTATGACCGAAATAATCAAGTATCTTACGGAAGCTAGCAAATCAAACTCGGAAGACCATGAGTAAGAAGATAAATAACAAATAGTTCAAAACGGACCTAAATATTAAACGTGATTCGGTCAACATGTGCAGTTTCATGTTTGATGTTAAAAGCAGTGTGACTCACTTCAATAATCAAACCATGTTCCTGCAAAACATGGCTTCAGAACCTCTAAAATGAGCTATGTCTTGCAGCTCTCCTATTAATGAACATCAAATACCCCTATATGTTTGATAGATTATAATAGTTATAATGTAATAACTATAAATATTTGTGAAATGATAAGTTTAATTTCTTTCCATAGGTACAAGATATGAGGAATTAATGTATCATATTTTCAGAGATATAACATTTAGGAATAGCAGATATTTAGGGGTGTAAAAATCAGAATACTTTCTCCACTTGAAGCATTCATTCATCAAACCTGACAAAGTAACAGAGCCTAGTGCTTTAATTCTTAGTCCTAAACATTTAGGGCTATGGGTCTTGGTTAAATGTGATGACCCAATTTAGGACCGTGACCGACGCTAAGAGAGAGAATCTCAAAGCAAGCCTTATCGAAATTCTACAAAAAATCGGGTGGAGTTTTTTTTGTTTTTAGGTCTATTCTAAATTTTCCCCATCTCAAAAATTCACAACACAACTAATAACAACTATAAATTAAGAGTAATATCTATCAATGATCTAATTGTCATACAATAATACCAATGAATCTCCAAATTCGAAAAAGAAGTTCAAAACTAGTTACTTGACTACAATACAAAGGAATAATCATGACTCGAATAAAAGGAGTGACAAATGGAGCGACTCTAAAAGTTTTTAAAGAACAAAATAAGTCATAGCAATTCAATACGTCTTTTACCACGCGAAGCAATGCGAGACTCACCATACACTATTAATCCACAATCTCTAATTAATGGAATCTTCTCCAATGTCACTTGAGTTCTCCGTAAAAATATTTAGCAAGGAGTGACGCTAGCTCAGGGAGTAACAACACCTAACCACAACCATTCTAATGAAGGACAAGTCAGAAAACATTCTAGTATAATAATCAAATGATGAAATCAAGAAACGGTAACAATGATGATATCAATGCCCTTTCAGAAACGGTAATAATATTCAATTTTTTGTATCATGTAAGTAAAATCAATGTGAACTTTTAGAAATAGACTCGGAAAAATACATTCATATCAATCTTATATTTGGGAGGTTTCCAAGGATGAATATGTAATCAGTGTGGCCTTCTCTTTAAGAAGTAGCCAATAACAGTGAACTCCTCATAAAGGAGTTATATATTCATATCGGTAGATCCCTACTCGAGGAATATCGATAACGGTATGCTAGTTCTACCTTCCCACTGTCAAGAGCTTTATCGGTAATCTATAACTACAAGGTGCATCAGGTCTAACAAATCCGTCGTTAGCTACGTGATTCATCAAGGTCTACGCCCACTTATACATTTCTTTGTTATTAGTAGAAACATTGCAAATTGATATAAGACATTCAAGTTCTTATCGAATCATGATATATAAAACTTTAATCAAATATATGTCAAAATACTATTTCTCAAGTAAATGTTAAACTCTTTTGATAGCGGTAATCATATCTCAAGGATCAATAATTATATCTTATAAAACTGAGTTCATCCCAAATAACTATTTCGGTATCATATATAGTAAACAATGTTAGGATCTAGTTCACACACACACTTTTCGGATGAAGAACACAAGAACTTTTGGAGAGAAGAAGATGAGAGATCTAGAGAGAGAAAGAGAGAGAATTTCGTGGAGAGAGAATTTCGTGGTAAAACCCCGTGAGTAAACTTCCACGGAGGTGCGGTATATATATATTAATAAATCAGAGTGAAACATTAATATATATGACAGTACATCAAATATTAATCAGGCTCCACAACCTAACAAACAATGTATAAAACATGAAAGTTATAAAACATAAATTATGATAAAGATTACTACTCACTCGTGTTGAAATACCGAAAGGGCTTTATTCCCTTTACGCATCGGAAAAGGAAAAAAATAAGCTACTGATTTGCTTTCCAGGGAACGAAAGAAAGGAGAAAAAAAATTGAAAGCTTTATTCTTACTGATAATTTATATATATGATGTTAAAAATATTGAGTTTTTCTTGGTCAGCAAAGAAGATGAAGGGTCTCTGATTGGATAATTGAGGCTATGATTGTGCAAGAGTTCAAATTTTGCTGGCGATGAATCCAAAGAAAGAAATGATTTTTTGCTGAAAATTGAATGATGAACAAAATGCCAAACAAACTTTGCTCCTTTTCACGTTTCTTATAATACCAACAAATTACTTTTTCCGTTTCAATTAACATCACGAGATTCAGGAGGTGACTCTACTTCGTTTTGGTCTATTTATATTCATCTCATTCTTTCAGCAAAATTAAAAAAAAAAAAAAAAAACTTTTAGCTGTGCAAAGGCTTCAGATGTCTCTCAAATTCTTGAAACCCCTTTTTGATACTTTCCCATGGCTCCTTCAACAACTCAATGTTGAGCAAAATGCTGTGTTTTTCTCCTGTTTTTTAGTTTTACTTTGGTTTCTTTGGTGTTTTATCAGTAACTCAAACAAGGGATTGCCACCAGGGCCTAAACCTTTGCCCTTGATAGGTAATCTCTATTCTCTTGATCCCACCTATTTTGCATCTCTTTCCCAAACTTATGGCCCAATTTGTAGACTCTGGCTTGGTAAAAAAGTTGGGATTATTATTACTTCGCCTACCTTAGCTCGCGAGGTTCTTAAGGATAAAGATACCATTTTTGCTAACAGAGATGTCCCTGCTGCTGCAAAAGAATTATCATATGGTGGCAATAGCATACTTTGGACTCCTTATGGACCGAAATGGCGAATGTTGAGGAAGGTTTGTGTTCGCAATATGCTTAGTTATTCTACTTTAGATTCTGTTTATGCACTAAGGCGAAGGGAGCTTAGACAATCGATCGATTACTTCTATAGTCAGAAGGGTTTACCAGTAAATGTTGGTGAGCAGATGTTCTTGAGTTCGCTTAATGTGATTACAAGCATGTTATGGGGTGGCACAGTGAAGGGTGAGGAAAGAGCTAATCTTGGAGCTGAGTTTAGGCATATTGTCACTGAGATGGCTGCGCTGGTCAGTATTCCCAATTATTCCGATTTTTACCCGGGCTTGGCCTGGTTTGATTTCCAAGGTGTTGCAAAAAAGATGAAGGTGTTGGCAAAGAGATTTGATAAGATGTTTGAGAGCATGATTGATCAAAGACAAAATTTGCATAGAAATCCTGAGATGGGATATGGTGTTGGCCAAGAGAGCAAAGACTTTTTGCATGTTTTGCTGAAGTTGAAAGATGAAGCAGATACCAAAATACCTCTGACCATGACCGAAATCAAAGCCTTACTTATGGTATGTTTCTCAGTTGTGTATTCTACTAAATTTGCTTTAAATAGTATATCTCTTACCTGCTAGGTAGTTAACGGATGAAAAATTGGCTTATAGTGATGTTAGTCATAATAAGAGGATCAAATGCTAATACAATTTAAAATTAGGATTGTAAATGTATTGAAGTATTATTGTGTAATAAATATTAGATTCATATATTCATGTCCTGAACTGTTAGTTGCTACCATGTTATTGGACTGCATTAAGAAAAAGAGTCGGCAATTTAGCATCAGATTATATGTGAAGACTTAACTGTGAATTAAGACGGTGAACCTTGAACTGAACTCTAATATACAGTTTTACAATTAAAAAATTGTTGTACATGATAATAACTTCACAAGTACTATGGACAGGAAATGGTTCTCGGTGGAACTGCCACTACCGCCAACACAGTTGAGTTTGCAATGGCTGAAATTATGCACAAACCGGATATCCTGAGGAAATTACAACAAGAAGTAGATACAGTTGTGGGAAAAGATAATATTGTGGAAGAGTCTCATATTCAGCAATTACCATATCTCTATGCAGTGATGAAAGAAGTATTGCGCATGCATCCAGCTACTCCACTATTGGTGCCACATTGTCCTAGTGAAACATGCACTGTGGGAGGATACACTGTTCCTAAAGGATCTCGTGTTTTCATAAATGTATGGGCTATACAGAGAGATCCTTCTATCTGGAATAATCCAACAGAGTTCCGTCCAGAGAGATTTTTGGACAATAAATGGGATTTTAGTGGAAATGATTTCAACTATTTCCCATTTGGTTCTGGCAGAAGAATCTGTGTGGGGATAGGCATGGCAGAGAGAATGTTCATGTATGCACTGGCTTCGCTCATTCATTCTTTCGATTGGAAATTGCCCGAAGGAGAGACATTAGACCTTACGGAGATGTTTGATATTACTTTGAGGAAGAAAATTCCTCTGGTGACTATACCTACTCCAAGATTGTCCAATCCAACACTGTATGAGTAAGATAAAGATATATATGTTGAGAGTCGTCTTCTGTATGATGATTTTGTATTATGTCGAATCTGTGCATTTTCTTTACTATGTAAGAAATGTCACTTTCTTCTCTCTCTTGTTCAATGTTCAAACCAACTTTGGTCACTACTGTAGTATTGCTGAGGTCTGAGGAGATGAAATTGCATTAGTTTGTTGTAAACAATGATTGCGGGTATTATTGTCCCTGTCCTTAATTAATAGGAGTAAAATGATAGACTTACTATGTCAATTATTATTTTCTTAATATATGAGCTAAGTAAAAAATAGACAAGTAAATAGGGAAATATCCCATAGGTAGTAGGAGAATTGAAAGAGTTGCATTGAGCAATTAAATGTACGGAATAGGGTCAAAATTACCACTGAACTATGCAAATTAAACAACTTATACCCTTCGTTACATTTTTATAGAAGGCCCCTGCCCTTATTCTAATAGACCAGAAACACCCTCTTTACTATCTAATATTTTAGTGACGTAGAAAGCCATGTGTGACTAATCCCTCCTCCACAAGTGTTGCCAACTATGATTCACTACTAAAAAAAATTGGACCTTTAGCAGCGACAAAAGTCGCCATAAATGACCAGAACATCACCACTAAAGGTTTTCACTGCGTTAGATTATGATTTTGTTTTTTCTTCTTCATTGTTTTTAAAAAGTCGCAAAGAAATTGTTGTCAATAAGGAGTTTGAAGACACTATATATTTTATGTTTATGTCATATGTAAATGCATAAATTTGATCTATCAATTTATCTTTTTCTTTGTTTTTGCCGAAAAAACAACAATTTGAGAGGATGAGTATTTTACCCTGTATAGGCCTGAGTAATATACTACAAAAATAACTAAACATTCAAAACAAATAACCTTCTTAAATTCCCTGCCATTTAGATTAATTACAAAAATTTCCTTTTTCCGTCTCTCTATTAACTAACATGGGGATACATCTCTCTAACTCTCCCCACATCGCGCTTCACTCCCGAAAAATCACGCGTATAACTAATTAACAATGTATCAGCAATTTCTTCCAACTCAGCATTTTTGAATTACAGTCATATTATTTTATCATCAATTTCAATTCTAGGTAGAAGAATTTCTTCATCATCTTTTTTTTGCTTGTAATATATCAGAATTTTGAATCAAAATAGTTTCAATTTAATGATCGTCAACTCAATTTCAAACCCCAATCAGTATAAATCATGTTTATAGTCATGTACCGGATACATAACTATGACAACCTTCATTATATTTTAGTACCTGATGCATACACCTATTGTTATTTATCTGGAAAAAAGTTACCAACTTTCATTGTGATTCTAGTTATTTTGTTATGTATTTAAACTCTTTAAGTTTTAATGTATTTGGAGATGATGTCTATTTTCTTCCCAATACATCAATTTATAATTCAGCTGTAATTGCTGATTTCATTTTCGTAAAAGAAATATTGTCTCCAACAATGATTTCATCGATTCTGTATCATTTGTAATTTTCAGACATCCAGACTCCAAAATGTCATCGAGAGTTTCATGATGAATCTTCTTCTAAATTACGAACTTCTGAAGCAAAGTTAAAAGGATTATGGACAATTTGCTTGAACTAGTTTGAATTTTAAAATTTTGAATATATTAGGCGTTATGAGAGATCTACCTTCTTGAATTAATCTGTTAATTTTGAATACTAAAATTATTTAGAGTTATTAGCATTCTCTTGAAATTTGGAATTTTATTCGCAGAATTCAGATATCTTTCAATTTCTATCTTTAATCTATATAGTTTCACCTCTACACAAATAAGGTAAAATTATGTTTTTTTGCTGAAAATTGAATGATGAACGAAATGCCAAACAAACTCTGCTTTCCACGCTTCTTATAATACCAACAAAGTGCTTTTTCCGTTTCAATTCAGGGGGTGAATCTGCTTTGTTTTCATCCTACTGCTCTTTCTATATTCATCTCCTTCTTTAGCAAAAATAAATAAAAAACTTTTAGCGGTGCAAAAGTTTCAGATGTCTCTCAAATTCTTCAAACCCCTTATTGATTCTTCGCCATGGCTCCTTCAACAACTCAATGTTGAGCAAAATGGTGTATTTTTCTCCTTTTTTCTTATTTTTTTAGCCTTACTTTGGTGTTTCATCAGTAACTCAAACAAGGGACTGCCACCAGGGCCTAAAGCTTTACCCTTGATTGGTAATCTCCATTCTCTTGAACCTGAACTTCATACCTATTTTGCATCTCTTTCCCAAACTTATGGCCCCATTTAAAGACTCTGGTTTGGTAAAAAAGTTGGGATTATTATTACTTCACCAGCCTTAGCTCGCGAGGTTCTTAAGGATAAAGATACCATTTTTGCTAACAGAGATGTGACTGCTGCTGGAAGAGAAATTTCATATGGTGGCAATGACATACTTTGGAATCCTTATGGACCGAAATGGCGAATGTTGAGGAAGGTTTGTGTTCGCGAGATGCTTAGTTCTTCTACTTTAGATTCTGTGTATGCACTAAGGCGAAGGGAGCTTAGACAATCGATCAATTACTTGTATAGTCAGAAGGGTTTACCTGTGAATGTTGGTGAACAGATGTTCTTGACTATTCTTAATGTGATTACAAGCATGTTATGGGGTGGCACAGTGAGGGGTGAGGAAAGAGCTACTCTTGGAGCTGAGTTTAGGCATGTCGTGACTGAGATAGTTGAGTTGGTCAGTATTCCCAATTTTTCCGATTTTTACCCCGGCTTTGCCTGGTTCGATTTCCAGGGCATTACAAAGAAGATGAAGGTGTTGGCAAAGAGATTTGATAAGATATTTGAGAGCATAATTGATCAAAGTCAAAAATTAGACAGAAATGGTGTTGGCCAAGAATGCATAGACTTTTTGCAAGTTTTGCTAAAGTTGAATGATGAAGCCGATCCCAAAATACCTCTGACCATGACTGATATCAAAGCCTTACTTATGTTATGTTTTATCAGTTGTTCATTATACTAAATTTTCTTTTTCCAGAATTTTGCATATAGTGATATAAGTCATAGTAAGATTATATCAAATGCTATATATAAATTGACATTAGGATTGTAAATGAGTTGACAAATTATTGTGAGTTATAAATATATTCATGTCCTGAACTGTTAGTTGTTACCATGTTATTGGACTGCATTAAAGAAAGAGTCAGCAAATTTAGCATCAGATTATATGTGAAAACTGTGAATTAAGACTCTGAACTTTGATTTGAACTCCAATATACAGTTCTACAGTTAAAAAATTGTTGAATATGATAACAACTTGACAAGTACTATGGACAGGAAATGGTTCTCGGTGGAACTGGCTCAACCTCCAACACGATTGAGTTTGCCATGGTTGAAATTATGAACAAACCAGACGTCCTGAGAAAATTACAAGAAGAAGTAGATACAATTGTGGGAAAGGATAATATTGTGGAAGAGTCTCATATTAAGCAATTACCATATCTTTATGCAGTTATGAAAGAAGTGCTGCGCATACATCCAGCTGCTCCACTATTAATACCACATTGTCCTAGTGAGACAGTCACTGTTGAAGGATACACTGTTCCTGAAGGATCTCGTGTTTTCATAAATGTATGGGCCATACATAGAGATGCTTCTATCTGGAAAAATCCAACAGAGTTCCGTCCAGAGAGATTTTTGGATAATAAATGGGATTATAGTGGAAATGATTTCAACTATTTCCCATTTGGTTCTGGAAGAAGAATCTGCGCGGGGATAGGCATGGCAGAGAGGATGTTCATGTATTCACTGGCTTCACTCATTCATTCTTTCGACTGGGAATTGCCCGAAGGAGAAACATTGGACGTTACAGAAAAGTTCAGTCTTATTTTGAAGAAGAAAAAGCCTCTGGTGGCTTTACCTACTCCAAGATTGTCCAATCCAACACTGTATGAGTAAGATAAAAATGTGTTAGTAGAGAGTCGTGTTCTGTATGATGATTTTATCTTTTGTATTATGAATTATAAAAATGGGATCCACTATATAAATAAAGATACAAAATATCGAGAGAAATAACCTCACAAAATTAACTCCAACTTAAAAAGAGGTTCAAGTGATAACTTACCTTTGTGTCTCACAATAATCTCCTCCTAAAAAAACTTTCGGAGCTCTTAAAACTACATCGTAGATGCTACCAAGTTATGGCAATGACCCTCTTTTTATATAACTAATTTTGGGAACATGCTTCTCATGTTTATTCCAAAAACTTAAAATTGTAATTTATAAATTTGATATAATATATTATATCACTTTGTTTGCGCTATGAACTAAAAATGGTTAATTACAAAAGAACAAATACTAAGTTATAGAGTCCTTTTAGTCTATCAATGCATACCTTAACATATATACTTAATTGGTTATAATTCAACTATATCAAGATCTCTTGAAACTTATCAGTTATCTTACAACAACATATATACAAAGATTTTATGATGATGCTAAAATTTTGTACTAATTACATAACATGGAAAAATTTGATTGATGAGTCCTCATACTCTCATCTTTACTAACCATTGATTTGGTCCTCTAAGTTTTTAGTTTACAAGAGTGACATTTATGACATGTTTCATAATATCATAATCAATTAGATGATTAACTGGTGACTTTGTTACGAATTCCAGATCCATGACTCTTTGGGATCACTGACTAGCTAGATTTCAGTCATTATTGCATCAAACAAGAATGATATTTAAAAAAAAATATTAATTTTACTATATAGTATATATATAACTTGCTGAGATGAGGAGATTTGAGCGAAAAAATTTAAGCAATTTCATGTTTGATGTTAAAAGCAGTATATATGAATCACTTCAATAATCAAACTGTCTTCCTGCAAAACATGTCTTGCAGCTCTCCTGACAGTTCAATGGTACAAATTAATGAACATCAAATACTCCTATATGTTAGCATGTTCGATAGATTCTAATAGTTATAATGTAATAACTATAAATATTTGTGCAATGATCAAAGGCGGAGCTAGATGAGAGTTTGTGGGTTGGACGAATTCACTAGCTTCTTTTTTTTTTTTTTGGTATATATATATATATATATTAACTTGTGAACCCCTTACAAAATTGTTTGACTATTCAGTGGTAAGGAAGGGCGGTAGAAATGTCTTTTACACTAGTATTGTGGGTTCAAACTCTATCATCATTCTTTTGTCCTAAAATTTAGAATCCCAAATTTCTAATTCCGACTCTGCCTCTGAACTAACGATAATAGTTCAATTTCTTTTCATATGTAGGAGATATCAGGAATTAATGTACCATATTTTCAAGATATAATATTAAGGAATAACAGATATTTAGAGGGTAAATAGCAGGTTTTTAGGCATGTAAATGAGAAAAAAAATAATCTCAACTTAAAGCATTCATTCAGCAAATTTCGCAAAGTAACAGTGCCTAGTGCTTCAATTCTTATTCATTCACCTGTGATTCCTTTAAAAAAATTTGAAAGTTTTGGTTTTAATAACTATTCGTCAACAGTTAGTCCATTGAATCAACACAGTGACAGTAAGAATGGGGACTGGAAAGATATCTCTGCTTCTTTTTCATTGTATGGGTCCGTCCACCAAATTAGTTTTTATCTTCATCCTAATATCTCATTCCTTCCGTTAATTAGTCTTATACTAATTATTTTTTCTCCAGCTTTTTCAAATAGGAGTCTAGATCACTTTTGATCTAAATTCTTGAATTGATTCTATTAGGATTATAATTAGTTTTAACACGCCTAATTTTGAATACTAAAATCAGTTAGGCTTCTTAGCACTTCTCTTGATTCTCAAATTTTATAATCTATCAATTTCTGTCTAAAATCTTTATAATTTCGCTTGAACGTTTATTCAAGTGACTCGATTCTTATCAATCTTATACTACCCAAATGTAAATTATTATTTTTTATATGGTGTTAAATAGATGAAGGGCATCTGATTGGATATTTGAGGGCCATGATTGTGAAAGAGGTCAAATTTTGCTGGGGATATATCCAAAAAAAGAAACGATTTTTTGCTGAATTTGAATGATGAACAAAATGCCAAACATACTTTGCTCCTTTTCACGTTTCTTATGATACTAAACAAACTACTTTTTCCGTTTCAATTAACATCACGAGATTTAGGGGGTCACTCTGCTTCTTTTTGGTCTATTTATATTCATCTCATTCTTTCAGCAAAATCAAAAAAAAAAAAAAAAAACTTTTAGCTGTGCAAAAGCTTCAGATGTCTCTCAAATTCTTCAAACCCCTTTTTGATTCTTCCCCATGGCACCTTCAAGAACTCGATGTTGAGCAAAAGGGTGTGTTTATCTCCTGTTTTCTTGGTTTTTTAGCTGTACTTTGGTTTTTCACCAGAAACTCAAACAAGGGATTGCCACCAGGGCCTAAAGCTTTGCCCTTGATAGGTAATCTTCATTCTCTTGAACCTCAACTTCACACCTATTTTGCATCTCTTTCCCAAATTTATGGCCCCATTTGTAGAATCTGGCTTGGTAAAAAACTTGGGATTATTATTAGTTCCCCTGCTTTAGCTCGCGAGGTTCTTAAGGATAAAGATACCATTTTTGCAAACAGAGATGTGTCTGCTGCTGGAAGAGAATTTTCGTATGGTATCAATGACTTACTTTGGAGTCCTTATGGACTGAAATGGCGAATGCTGAGGAAGCTTTGTGTTCGTGATATGCTTAGTTCTTCTAGTATAGATTCTATTTATGGACTAAGGAGAAGGGAGCTTAGACAATCGATCAATTACTTGTATAGTCAGAAGGGTTTACCAGTGAACATTTGTGAACAGATGTTCTTGACTGTGCTTAATGTGATAACAAGTATGTTATGGGGTGGGACGATGAAGGGTGAGGAAAGAGCTACTCTTGGAGCTGAGTTTAGGAATGTTGTGACTGAGATAGTTGATTTGGTCAGTATTCCTAATCTTTCCGATTTTTACCCGGGCTTGAACTGGTTTGATTTCCAGGGTGTTATAAAGAAGATGAAGGTGATACTAAAGAGATTTGATAAGCTATTTGAAAGCATGATTGATCAAAGACAAAAATTGGACAGAAATGGTGTTGGCCAAGAAAGCAAAGACTTTTTGCAAGTTTTGCTCAAGTTGAAAGATGAAGCAGATCCCAAAATGCCTCTAACCATGATTGAAATCAAAGCCTTACTAATGGTATGTTTATCAGTTGTGCATTCTACGAAATTTGTTTTATCCATACGAACCAAAAAGAAATCTTCCTCTCCCCAGTTATCACTGCATCATTATTGAGTAGCCAAGATGCAACCATTCATACCTTATCTATATGGATTATTTATTAGCTTACACAGTTACACTGATCATGATGGCAGATCTTTTCTTTTTTTATATTATTGAAGAATTATTGTGTGATAAATATTAGATTCGTATATTAATTTTCTGAACTGTTAGTTGCTACCATGTTAATGGACTGACTTAAAGGATAGAGTCGGCAAATTTAGCATCATCAGATAATATGTGAAGACTTAACTGTGAATTATGACTGTGAACCTTGAACTGAACTCCAATATACATTTTTACAAATAAAAACTTGTTGTACATGATAATAAATTCACAAATACTATGGACAGGATATGGTTGTCGCTGGAACTGACACAACCTCCAATGCGGTTGAGTTTGCCCTGGCTGAAATTTTGAACAAACCAGATATCCTGAGGAAATTACAACAAGAAGTAGATACAGTTGTGGGAAAAGATAATATCGTGGAAGAGTCTCATATTCAACAGTTACCATATCTCTATGCAGTGATGAAAGAAGCCATGCGCATGCATCCAGCCCTCCCACTCTTGGCTCCTCATTCTCCTAGTGAGACAGTCACTGTTGGAGGATACACTGTTCCTAAAGGATGTTGTATTTTCGTAAATGTATGGGCTATACACAGGGATCCTTCTATCTGGAAAAATCCAACAGAGTTCCGTCCAGAGAGATTTTTGGACAATAAATGGGATTATAGTGGAAACGATTTCAACTATTTCCCATTTGGTTCTGGAAGAAGAATGTGTGCGGGGACAGACATGGCAGAGAGGATGTTCATGTATTCATTGGCTTCCCTCATCCATTCTTTCGATTGGAAATTGCCCGAAGGAGAGACGTTAGACCTTAAAGAGAAGTTTGGTATTACTTTGAAGAAGAAAATGCCTCTGGTGGCTATACCTACTCCAAGATTGTGCAATCCAACATTGTATGAGTAAGATAAAAAAGTATCACTGTTATGTGCTAATGTCTTTCAAAGACTAATATTAATGACTATTGAATAATTCTAAGTTTCCTATTTATAGATAATGAGTGATGTTTTCTTCTAATTATGACCGAAATAATTCAGTATCATGCAAAGCTAGCAAAGCAACCTACGCAAACCATGAGTAAGAAGATAAATGAGAAATATGTCAAAAGAAACATAAATCCTTAACAAGGTTCAATCAATTGACCTAATCCACAAAAGGATATGAGCAATACACTATATAAATAAAATATACAAAACATCGAGAGAAGTAACCTCACAAAATTAACTCAACTTAAAAAGAGGCTCACACAAGTGATAATGTGCCACTTGTGTCTCACAAGTTCTCCGTCTAAACAAAACTCTCAAAGTCCTTAGGACTATATTGTGGATACTACCAAGTTAGAAGGAATGAGCGTCCTTTTATAGAACTAGTTTTGGGTACGTGCTTCGCGCATTTATTCCAAATACTCAATCTAACATATTGTAAATGGTAAATTTTATATAATCTATTATATGAAATTCTTTGTGCTATGAACTAAAAATGAAAACATACAAAAATAATAAAAACTAAGTTATAGAGTCATTTCAGTCTGTCAATGATTTCCTTAATATAGATACACAATTGGTTATAACTCAACTATATCAAGATCTCTCTTATAACTCAACTATATCAAGATCTCTCGAGACTTATCAGTTATCTTACAACAACATATATACACAAAGACTCTATGATGATGTTAAAATATTTTACTAAGTTACCTAACATCAGGGGCGGAGCTGAAGGGGGTTCGTCCCTTCGGCGAAAAATTATATTATTTGCATATGGTTAAAATAAGTTTATATGTATATATAGTAGATGTCGAACCCCCTTCGACTATCTATTTCTACAGATTTTAAACCTCCATATTAAAAATTCTGGCTCCGCCTCTGCCTAACATAATGAAAAAAGTTGATTCCCTTAGTCTTCATGGTCTCATCTTCATTAATGAGTGGTCATTTTGTGTCTTTATCATCCCTTTTCCCATAAGTTTCTATATTTATAGTAGTAAACAATGACTTTTTGTATGTATTTGATAATTATCACATGAATTTTGTTAATGTTATTTAATAAAATATTGAATGCAGGTCTTTAAATTCTTCTCTTTAGTGTACGGATAAAAGAAAGTTATAGGAATTAAAAAATGTAATTGAAGTTGTATAAACTACGCATAAATATGGAGGCATACGTTAAGATTTATGGATAAATTATGGGTTAAGGCTATAAAAGAAATTGGCTACATTTAAATGACAATAATTCCAATAGATTAATACACCAATACATATTTTCTTAATAACTATTATTCCAGTAGGTCATACACCCTTATAATGTTATTAATAATAAATATTAATTATTTAGAATACTATCTTTTCCTAGAATTTTTTTATCAAAATAAGTCATTATTAAAATCAATTTTATCAAAATAATATGTTTTTCAATATTTTACAAAACTAGTATAAAGGTATTTCTCAGTAACGTCTTAGGTTATATTTTATTCAAAAATAAAAAATAAAGATATGATAGAATAAATAGACACAAAACATTATTGTCAGTGACGTTTTATAATTCGTTGCTCGGAGGCACATTTTACCGCTAAAATATGACTCACAGAAATATTTTTCTAGAATGACTGAAAATTAAAATTCAAACTTATACATGTCTTATTTAACTTTCCATTATTAAAATGAATATATATGTGAGTATATATATATATATATATATATATATATATATACTTGAAATATATATAACTTTCTTTTTTTTTCTCTTTTCATACATAAGCAATATTTTTGCAAAAAAAACGAGAGTGAGGAAAGATTTACTACAATATCAATTAATTTCTTTGTTTCTTCTATTATGATGTAGCCATTATATTTTTTTAATAGTTGTTGCATCTGTTTTAATTCAATAGCCTCTGTATCGATAATCTAATATTTAATAACCATAAGAAATTGATTAGTCTAATATTGGACGGGATAGTACCTTTGGCTAGAAAAAGATTTCTCATATGATTTATTTATAAATTTTCAAATTGAAAGGATACAAGACAAACTCCAAACTGTGCAAAGCCTTGCTCATTTTTATTCCCTTTTGTTGTAAAAAGTATTGCCAATGTATGAAAAGAGAAAGAAGAGAGAAAATGAGATATTTTTCAAGTGAATATATGTACAATATATATATATATCAATTTTAATAGTGAAAAAAATTGAATAATGAATGAAGCATGTACAAAATTGAATTTTAATTTTGAGTCATTCAAGAGAAATGTTATTGTGTGTCACATTTTAGCTGTAAAACGTGTTTCAGAGTAATAAATTATAATTGAATTTTAATTTTGAGTCATTCAAGAGAAATGTTATTGTGCGTCACGTTTTAGCTGTAAAACGTGTTTCAGAGTAATAAATTATAAAATGTTACTGACAATAACATTTTATGTTTGTTTACTTTGTCGGATTTTTGTCTTTTTATCATCAATTTTTTTTTTGAATAAAATATAACATAAATCGTTATAGAGAAATAGTTGATACTAATTTTGTAAAATTTCAAAAAAGCGTATTATCCTGGTAAATTGATTTTAATAATGACTTATTTTGATCAAAAATTCTCTTTTCCTATTCCAACTATATCATTGATTTGGTCCTCTAAGTTTTTATTGTTACAAACATTTATGAGATAGTCTTTCCCATAATACCATAATCAATAAGATAATCAACTGGTCACTTTGTAACTTATAGATGAATATGATCACTTCATAACTCTTTAGTTTACAACTAAGATAGGAGGTGAAAAGGTTGTAAAATATTTTGATTAATTAAAATTTAACTTATTAGATATTTATCACATTTGAATTAGGATAGGGATAAAATGGTATTATCTTTGTGGCTTTTCAATTTTAGTATAACTAGTTAATTTGTTCCAAAAAAAAATTATTGAGACGGAGGGAGTATATAATAGTTAAATATATTGGTTTTAAAAAATGCAAGCTTGTTCTTACTAAAATAAAGAAATTAAAACACATATCAATTCTCTCTTACATATAAAGTAGAAACAACTGCTAAAAGTATAATAAAAATATTTGAATGCTAAAATTAAAATATTACATGCCGGAATAATAATGTATGTATCTAAACTTTCATATACAATGATACATAAACATTGTGTATTACAATAAATTTGTGTTGAACTTTGTTTGGTGAAGTTGATGTTACTGGCTAATCAAACTCTAGACACCAACAGCTCTACGTGCTTCCCATCCTCTCAAATTGTTGCTTTCTCTTCACGAACAAAAAAAAGATGAAATTAAGATCAATATCTATTACATAGACTAATTAGGCGAAAAACTTGAATATTATTAATACTATAAGATTATTATAACATCACAATAAATTATATTAGCTTCATAGGTTAATTATGTTCTTCCCACAAATATGCGAAAATAAGATGAAACAAAGAAAGAAGAGCAACTTTCACATAGGCATAATACATATATTGGACCTTAAACTTGGCTTCAAATTTTAACTTTGACCTCAAACTTTCATAGTGCACAAATAGGCACTTTAACTATACTATCTTTCAACAAATAAACACGCGATTCCTACCTGGCAAAATGCATGAAATACACGCATTCTGCGCGAGTGAGATGTAATTTTTGAGGCCCAAAACGATAAAAAATTGCTAAAATGACAATTCTACCCTTAATTAGTACATAAATTGGACCCTTAACTTGGCTTCATATTATAACTTTGACCTTTAACTTTGTTTGTGCACAAATAGGCACTTTAACTATCCAAAACTTAAACAAAAAAATACTCGGATCCTACATGGCAAAATACGTAAAATTCACTCAAATTAGGCGCGTCAGATGTAAAAATCGAGTGCCCAACAGTAAAAAAAAACACTAAAATGACAATTAAACTCTCTTTCTAATTTTTCAACAATTTTCCCCTCTTTTTTGCATTATTTGTTGTTCATTGCAAAATGCAAATGCAAGTGACATTTAATTACTTTTTTGTTATTATGAAAAAATTTATAATGAAGTCTTTTTTGACAAGATGGGGTGAGTATACAATTATACAAATTGAATGCAGTTTTTGAAGGCATTTTGATTAGATATCAGACTGCTACTCAAACTTGACAAAAATATGTGAAACGTTCTATCAGACAATTTATCAAATACTTTAAGTGCACCATTTCACTTAATAATTTTTAGTACTGTAAGTTCATTTGTTGGCCTCCAAAATTCATAATTGCAATTCTATTCACTATGACAATCACAATACACAAAGCACCCTGTTTTTTCAGTCAAATATTTGACAACTTAAAGCACAAATATACTTCAAACTAAAGAAAAGAAGGACAAGTTCATTGAATCTCATGTCTTTCCATATTTATGGGTTGCTCTGAAATAATTTTGCAATAAAAACATTAGTTTCTTCTAGAGATTCTCATATTAGTTTGAACATTTGACCAACAATATGCAAATTCTTGTTTGTAAAATGTTGAATCTTGTTACCTTGACTAAATTGAGGAAGAAAAATAGATAACTCGAAAATTAAATTACAGCAAATATCTTGAACAATTTTTTCTTTGATTTGAATATAAGGAACATGAATTTCAGATTAGGAATTTTTAAGAGAGAGAAGAAAAGAGGTACTAATTTTTTTTTACCTAAAAAATGAATTTGTTTTCACTTCCACCTTATTCTATATTATAATTTATTTTTATAATTTTTAAAATCTAGGTGTATTTATTTTAGTTAGTTGGCAGCAACTAAGTGATTTACTTTTCCACGTCAGAGCATGTGTGTAACACGCGTTTTGATTGAAATATTCGCGTGTTTTTTTGTTTAAATTTCGGATAGTTAAAGTGTCTCTTTGTGCACTATCAAAGTTAAAGGTCAAAGTTATAATTTGAAGCCAAGTTAAGGGTCCAATTTATGTATTATGCTTAAAAAAATACGTGTAAATTTTTTAATTAGTTGGCAGCCACTGAGTGGTTTACTTTTCCATGTCAGAGCATGTGTGTAACACGGTTTTGATTGAAATATTTGAGTGTTTATTTACTGAAAGATAGGATAGTTAAAGTGCCTATTTGTGCATTATGAAAGTTTAAGTCAAAGTTAAAATTTGAAGCCAAGTTTAGGGTCTAATATATGTATTATGCCTTTCACATATAACAAACACAAAATTCATATTTGTATGCATATTTGCGCTCCATAGCAACATAAATATGTATATTTTACTATACATATACAAAAAAAAACAGTTGTATAATTCGCTGTACATATAAAAAGAAATCAGTTGTATAATTCGCTATACATATACAAAAGAAAGCAGTTGTATACAAATCAATTGTATAATTTGTGTATGTATAGAACGAGAAAGAGAGAAAGACAAAAGAAAATTCGGCAGGTGAATATTTGTATGGTATAATTATAAGTGTATAGCACGAAGATATATGTATTTGCATGTGTATATATAATTTTCTCTCACTTTATACAAACAATAACACAATTTATATATTTCGTTTTTGTTTGTATAAGCGATACAAACAAGGGTGACGAGCGAGATCTGGGAGAGTGGAGAGAGGCGAACGAAAATATATGTATATATATACAAAAAATTTTCTCGCTTTATACAAGCACAAACATATTTTATACGTTTGTGTTGTATAAAAGCGAGAGGGAGGGAGCGAGAGAGGGAGAGTGGCGAGCAAGAGTTTTAGGGAAAGAGGTGACTGGCAAACAGTTTGCTACAGGCACAATTAAATCAAAGTATGGTTATAACATTTAATTTGATTTATTAGTTTGTTAGTATATACAATTTTCCCAAGAAAGGAAGCATTTTCTTGCGGAAAATTGAATGATGAACAACATGAAAATTCCGTTTCAATTAACATCAGGAATATCAGGAGGTGACTCTGCTTTTTTTCATCCTACTGCTCTTTTTTTCTTCATATAAAGTATCTCATTCTTTCAGCAAAATCAGAAGAAAAAAAACAAGGAATCTTTTAGCAGTGCAAAAGCTTTAGATGTCTCTCAAATTCTTGAAACCCCTTTTTGATTCTTTCCCATGGCTCCTTCAACAACTCAATGTGGAGCAAAAGGGTGTGTTTTTCTTCTGTTTTCTTGGTTTTTTAGCTCTACTTTGGTGTTTCATCAGTAACTCAAACAAGGGTCTGCCACCAGGGCCTAAAGCTTTGCCCTTTATAGGTAATCTCCATTCTCTTGATCCTCAGCTTCACATCTATTTTGCATCTCTGTCCCAAATACATGGCCCCATTTGTAGAATCTGGCTTGGTAAAAAACTTGGGATTATTATTAATTCACCTGATTTAGCTCGCGAGGTTCTAAAGGATAAAGATATCATTTTTTCAAATAGAGATGTCCCTGATGCTGGAAGAGAATTTTCATATGGTGGTAATAGCATACTTTGGACTCCTTATGGACCGAAATGGCGCATGTTGAGGAAGGTTTGTGTTCACGATATGCTTAGTTCTTCTACTTTAGATTCTGTTTATGCACTAAGGCGAAGGGAGCTTAGACAATCGATCAGTTACTTTTATAGCAAGGCAGGATCCCCTGTGAATGTTGGTGAACAGATGTTCTTGACTATTCTTAATGTGATTACAAGCATGTTATGGGGTGGTACAGTGAAGGGTGAGGAAAGAGCTAGCCTTGGAGCTGAGTTTAGGTATGTTGTGATTGAGATAGCTGCGTTGGTCAGTATTCCCAATCTTTCCGATTATTACCCAGGTTTGGCCTGGTTTGATTTCCAGGGTGTTGCAAAGAAGATGAAGGTGCTGGTAAAGAGATTTGATAAGATATTTGAGAGCATAATTGATCAAAGACAAAAATTGGACAGAAATGGTGTTGGCCAAGAAAGCAAAGACTTTTTGCAAGTTTTGCTCAAGTTGAAAGATGAATCAGATCCCAAAATGCCTCTAACCATGATTGAAATCAAAGCTTTACTTATGGTATGTTTATCAGTTGTGCATTCTACGAATTATTATTTTTTTCCAAGTGAATCAAAAATAATTATTATTGAGTAGCCAAGATTGCATTTGTCATCAATTATTCATACTATGCATTAATTTATTAGCTTACACTGATCATGATGGGATCTTTTATTTTTTTATATTTAAAGGATCAAAATCATTGTGTCATATGGTTGCGTTCTTCTGCTAGGAAAATTCACTTTCATTACATGTGGTGTTGGTTATAAAGTTTGCATTATACTTTAAATGATCCATTTCCTTACCTGTTTGGCAGTTAACGGATGAAAAATTGGCTTATAGTGATATCAGTCAAAATATGAGGATCAAATGCTAATAAAAGTTAAAATTGGGATCACAAATGTATTGAAGAATTATTGTGTAATAGATATTAGATTCATATATTCATGTTCTGAAGAACTGTTAGTTGCTACCATGTTAATGGACTGCCTTAAGGAAAGAGTTGGCAAATTTAGCATCAGATAATATGTGAAGACTTAACCGTGAATTAAGACGGAACTGAACTTCAATTTAAAATTGTTGTACATGATAATAATTTCACAAATACTATGGACAGGATATGATTCTTGGTGGAACTGACAGTACCTCCAATACAATTGAGTTTGCGATGGCTGAAATTATGAACAAACCAGACGTCCTGAGGAAATTACAAGAAGAACTGGAGGCAGTTGTAGGAAAAGATAATATTGTGGATGAGTCTCATATTAAGCAATTACCATATCTTTATGCAGTTATGAAAGAAGCCTTGCGCATACATCCAACTTCTCCACTATTGGTGCCGCGTTGTCCAAGTGAAACATGCACTGTCGGAGGATACACTGTTCCTAAAGGATCTTGTATTTTCATTAATGTATGGGCTATACATAGAGATCCTTCTATATGGGAAAATCCAACAGAGTTCCTTCCAAAGAGATTTTTGGACAATAAATGGGATTATAGTGGAAATGATTTCAACTATTTCCCATTTGGTTCTGGCAGAAGAATCTGTGCGGGGATAGCCATGGCAGAGAAGATGGTCATGTATTCACTTGCTTCACTGATTCATTCTTTCGACTGGAAATTGCCTGAAGGAGAGACAATAGAAGTTGCAGAGAAGTTCAGTATTGTTATGAACAAGAAAATGCCTCTGGTGGCTATACCTACTCCAAGATTGTCTAATCCAAAACTGTATGAGTAACATACAAATGTGTTTGTAGAGAGTCGTGTTCTGTATGATGATTCCCGTCTTCTTTTTTTTCTGAGAAAATATTGATTCTGTCTTCTTCTTTTTTTGAGAAAATAATGATTGTCTTTTGTATGATGAATTATGGAAATAAACATCAAATACTCCTATATCTTAGCATGTTCAGTAGATTCCAATAGTTCTAAACTTGAAATCTAATAACTCTAAATATTTGTGTAATGATAGTTCAATTTCTTTTCATATGTAGGAGATATCAAGAATTAATATCTTTAGGCGTGTAAATAGAAGATTTTTAGGCATGTAAATCGGAATTCTGTCTCCACTTGAAGCATTCATTCAGCAAACCTGCTAAAGCAACAGCCTACTGCTTTAATTCTTCGAGTCATTCACTTGTGATTCCTTTAAAAAGAAAAAATAAATAAAAATTTTGGTTTTGTTAGCGATTCGTCAACAGTTAGTCTTAAATATTTAGGGCTCTTGGTCTTGATTAAATATTGATTCCCATTGAATCAATATTGTAACAGTATGAGTGGGGACTGGAAAGATATCTCTGCTTCATTTTCATTGTATGCATCCGCCAAATTAGTTTTTTTCTTCATCAGAAATATCTCATTCCTTCGGATAATTAGTCTTATGTTAATTATTGTCCCTAGTTTCTTCAAAATAGGGGTCTAGATCACTTTTGATCTAAGTTCTTGAATTGACTCTATTATGATTATAATTAGTTTTAATCTGCTAATTTTGAATGAAAGCATCTTTTTTTGCTGAACTAAATGCCAAACAAACTTTGCACCTTTCCAAATTTCTTATAATACAAAATAAAGTATTTTTTCCGTTTCAATTAACATCACGAGATTCAGGAGAATACTGGGAATCCAAAGAAAGAAAGCATCTTTTTGCTGAAAAATCAATGATGAACAAAATGCCAAACATACTTTGCTCCTTTTCACGTTTCTTATGATACTAAACAAACTACTTTTTCCGTTTCAATTAACATCACGAGATTCAGGGGGTGACACTGCTTCGTTTTCATCGCACTGCTCCTTTTATATTCATCTAAGTTATCTCATTCCTTCAGAGGTGCAAAAACTTGAGATGTCTCTCAAATTCTTCAAACCCCTTTTTGATTCTTTCCCATGGCCCCTTCAACAACTCAATGTTGAGCAACAGGCTATGTTTTTCTACTGTTTTCTTGGTTTTTTAGCTTTACTTTGGTTTTTCATCAGTAACTCAAACAAGGGTCTGCCACCAGGGCCTAAAGCTTTGCCCTTGATAGGTAATCTGCATTCTCTTGATCCTGAACTTCACACCTATTTTGCATCTCTGTCCCAAATTTATGGCCCCATTTGTAGAATCTGGCTTGGTAAAAAACTTGGGATTATTATTACTTCACCAGAATTAGCTCGCGACGTTCTCAAGGATAAAGATATTATTTTTGCTAACAGAGACGTGCCTGCTGCTGCAGTAGAAATTTCATATGGTTGCAATGACATACTTTGGAATTCTTATGGACCACAATGGCGAATGATGAGAAAGCTTTGTGTTCGCGATATGCTTAGTTGTTCTACTTTAGATTCTGTTTATGCACTAAGGCGAAGGGAGCTTAGACAATCGATGAATTACTTCTATAGTCAGAAGGGTTTACCAGTGAACGTTGGTGAACAGATGTTCTTGACTGTGTTTAATGTGATTACAAGCATGTTATGGGGTAGCACAGTGAAGGGTGAGGAAAGAGCTAATCTTGGGGCAGAGTTTAGGTATGTTGTGAGTGAGATGGCTGCGCTGTGCAGTATTCCCAATCTTTCCGATTTCTACCCAGGTTTGGCCTGGTTTGATTTCCAGGGTGTTACAAAGAAGATGAAGCTGCTGTTAAAGAGATTTGAGAAGATATTTGATAGCATGATTGATGAAAGAAAAAAATTGGATAGAAATGGTGTTGGCCAAGAAATCAAAGACTTTTTGCAAGTTTTGCTGAAGTTGAAAGATGAAGCAGATCCCAAAATGCCTCTGACCATGACTGAAATCAAAGCCTTACTTATGGTATGTTTATCAGTTGTGCATTTTACGAAATTTGCTTTTTTCCAAAAAGAAATCATCCTGATGCAACCATTCATACCTTATCTATATGGATTAGTATTAGCTTACGCTGATCATGATGGCAGAAACATCTTTTCTTTTTTATATTAAATTTCAGAAGAATCAGATTCGTAAACTCATGTCCTGAGCTGTTGGTTGCATTCTTCTGCTGGGAAAATTCACTTTCATTAAGAGTGTGTTTGGTATGAAGGAAAACATTTTCCGAAAAATCGTTTCCAATTTTCTCATGAATGACCTTCATACCAAACACACCCTAAAAAGTTTGCTTTTTATTTTAAATAGTCCATCTCGTTACCTGTAGTCATAATAAGAGGATCAAATGATAATACAAGTTAAAATTAGGATCATAAATGTATTGAAGAATTATTGTGGCAGATGTGCATAGATTCATATATTCATGTTTTGAAGTGTTACTTGCTACCATGTTATTGGACTGCCTTTAAGAGAAGAGTCTGCAAAATTTAGCATCTGCAAAGACTTAACTGTAAATTAAGACGGTGAACCTTGAACTTAACTCCAATATACAGTTCTACAATTACAAAAATTGTTGTACTTGATAATAACTTCACAAATACTATGTACAGGATATGATTGTTGGTGGAACTGACAGTACCTCCAACGCGATTGAGTTTGCCATGGCTGAAATTATGATCAAACCAGACGTCCTGAGGAAATTACAAGAAGAAATAGAGACAGTTGTGGGAAAGGATAATATTGTCGAAGAGTCTCATATTAAGCAATTACCATATCTCTATGCAGTTTTTAAAGAAGTCTTGCGCTTACATCCACCTGCTCCACTATTGGCGCCACATAGTCCTAGTGAAACATGCACTGTGGGAGGATACACTGTTCCTAAAGGATGTTGTATTTTCATAAATGTATGGGCTATACAGAGAGATCCTTCTATATGGGAAAATCCAACTGAGTTCCGTCCAGAGAGATTTTTGGACGATAAATGTGATTGTAGTGGAAATGATTTCAACTATCTCCCATTTGGTTCTGGAAGAAGACTGTGTGCGGGGATAGGCATGGCAGAGAGGATGTTCATGTATTCGCTTGCTTCACTCATTCATTCTTTCGAATGGAAATTGCCCGAAGGAGAGACATTAGACCTCACAGAGAAGTTTGGGATTGTTCTGAAGAAGAAAATGCCTCTGGTGGCTATACCTACTCCAAGATTGTCCAATCCAATACTCTATGAGTAAGATGTATTAGTAGCTATGGTGAGATTATTATTATCTGTTGTGTGGTTTGATGTATTAAGAGTAATTATGTCTTTAACTTGCTTATCTATGTATTAATAGCACTTGTATTTCTAATATCAGACTATGTATTAGTTGTACACTCTATAATAGTACTAATCAGGTTGCACAAAACGAATATCCTACCAAATAAAGTACTTCCTCCGTTTTAATTTATTTATCCTACTCTCCTTTTCATTCGATTTTAAAAAATGCTTTTTTTTAGCAACACTTAAATTCCAACCACAAGATTAAAAGACATTTCGATGTATTCGACATATTTTAAAATTAGCACCATGAGATTTAAATAGAGGGAGAAAATATGTTGTCTATGTGGGAATAAACCCATCACAAAAATGATATTTGCAGTAATAAAAGCAACGAAAGTGGAACACCACAATACAGTTAATCAACAATAATAAAAAGAGTAATAATGACACTTAGATTTTACGTTCCTAAATAAGGGAAAAACCATGGCCGAGAAGAGCAACTAATATCACTATAGTAAGGAATTTCACACTTATAAGTCTGAGTAAAAACTTTGAAAACCACTACACACTCAACCCTCTTTTCATTTTCCCACTCGCACTCTCTATTTTTCCTCATAAATTATTTTCCTCGGTGATGCCCCTCTCTTGTTTTCTCTCTTTTATTTTGGTGTATCTAAGAAAGAAGAATCGCCTCTCATTAAATAGGCAAAAGAGACATGGTCTCCAAGTGTTCTACAGGAGTAGTTTTAATTTGAGTTCGGAATCAAAAGGGCAACAATTTTTTTTGAAAATTCCAAAAGTGCAACAATTTGTAACGTCGTCTAAATTAGGTTTTCAGGAATGAGGCTCAAATCTCATGAGTCTTGCAAGGCTCATGCAGCTTTTAGCTTTGTAAGGCTCAAGCCGCCATT
Source organism: Solanum lycopersicoides (assembly GCA_022817965.1). Classification (NCBI taxonomy): domain Eukaryota; kingdom Viridiplantae; phylum Streptophyta; class Magnoliopsida; order Solanales; family Solanaceae; genus Solanum; species Solanum lycopersicoides. The sequence continues at coordinate 84,512,258 of CM040625.1, forward strand.
AGCCTTACAAGTCTAAACACAATTTTTTTTAAAAAAAAAAACGTACAACAGTCTTGCGCCTTGTAAGGCTCATGGCGGCTTGAGCCTTACAAGGCTAAAAGTTGCATGAGCCTTGCAAGGCTCATGGGAATTTGAGCCTCATTTCAGAAAACATTATTAGACGGCGTTAAAAATTGTTGCCCTTTTGGTTTCATAATTAATTGAGTTGCCCTTTTGGTTCTGGACTCGTATTAATCTCCTCCATGTCTCAGCAAACTTTGGCTCCAAGGAAATTGAACTTAGCCAAGTAAAATTGGTACATTGGGACGGACCACACAGTCTATATAGTATGAGTGGGGACTAGGGAGGTAAATGTGCTTCATTTTCATAGTACTGGTCTTTTTGTCTTAGGGTGTGTTTGGTATGAAGGAAAATGTTTTCTTGAAAAACAAGTGGATTTCTAACTTTTTTTTTCATGTTGATGGATGAGTAGAAAATATTTTCAGAATTTTTTTTTAATGTTTGGTTGGTGTATAAAATTTTTTTCAGGAAATATCATTTATCTTTTGTTTGAGACTAAAAAATACTCTTTAGAAAAATAATTTTTTATCTGAAAATCAACCCCGATAATTAATTTAGGACCCAACCCCAACAACAAATTAAAACAAGACCTTAATAACCATTCCAAAATCCGACCCTGAGATTTGACCAAAGAAACTTTTAAAAAAAAATTCTTTGCGCGCCGGGGGGGTGGAGTGTTAGAGTTTTGCCCTGATTTTTTTACCTTATTTGAAGTTTATTTTTTCCTAAAAGAAAAGACAAAACATTACCACAAATGTTTTTACTTTTCCTGAAGAAAAATATAATATTATTTCATATTTGGTTTATTCTTTTCTTTTAGGAAAAGGTTTTGGAGTAGCTAGTTCTAAACTAGTAGGAAATGTTTTAGGACTCTATAAATACATGTTTGTTTCTTCTAACACAACAGAATAAGAACATCTACAATGTAGTCGTTTAGAGACTTTAGTTTATGGGGAGATTTATTCTCTCTACAGTTTCAATGTTTCTCTTCATATTAGTTTTGATATAATAATATTTTTTATTTTTAGTATTAGTTTTTGTTATCGAATTTATCAACCATATGATTTGCAATTATTAGCTTCAACATGACGTCCTAATCAACCCCTTCATAACCCAACATGGAGTTGGCCTAAAAATAAAAATAAAAAATTTGAAATATTTTTCAAGAACAATTTTTTTTCTTAAAAAAGAAAATTTGACAGGAATGACCGGGTGGAGTGGCGTAAAATGAAATTTTTAATTTAAAATATCTCCCACTTTTTAACGGAAATGCCCTAGGTGGGGTTAGCGGGGAGGGGGTAGGGGTAGGGGGTGGCGTAAAAATGAAAAAAAAATCTAAATTTGAAATATTTTTCAAAAATAATTATTTTTAAATTGACGGAAATGGTCTGGGTGGGGTGGGGGGATGGGGGGTAGTGGGACTGTGTAAAAATAAAAAAATTAAATTTGAAATATTTTTTCAAAGCAATATTTTTTGGGTTGGTAGGGAATAGCGCTGATAGGGGTTGGGTGAGGTTTAAAAAATATTAAAATTTGAAATATTTTCAATTTTTTTTTAGGAGGGGGTGGTTTGGTGGTAGGAGCAAAAATATATTTAAAATTTAAAAATTTTAATTCATTTTGAATGTGGAAAGTCGAGTACGGGGTATGGTAGGTTAAAAATATATTAAATGGTAGAATTTTGAAAAATGTTTTTCTCAATTTTGGAAGGGAGTCATTTTCTTAAATTTGAAGAAAATAAGTTGATTGAAAAACATTGTCCAAACATTTACAAACATAAAAAAATTGAAAAACATTTATGAAACACACCCTTAATCGAAAATATCTCATTGTTTCAGCAAAATTTCCTCAAGTAGTGCAAAAGCTTTGCTTCTTCCATTTTTTTCATTTCCCTCAAATAATGTCTCTCAAATTCTTGAAACCCTTTTTTGATTCTTTCCCATGGCTCCTTCAACAACTCAATGTGGAGCAAAAGGGTGTGTTTTTCTTCTGTTTTCTTGTTTTTTTAGCTCTACTTTGGTGTTTCATCAGTAACTCAAACAAGGGTCTTCCACCAGGGCCTAAAGCTTTGCCCTTGATAGGTAATCTCCATTCTCTGGATCCTCAGCTTCACATCTATTTTGCATCTCTGTCCCAAATTCATGGCCCCATTTGTAGAATCTGGCTTGGTAAAAAACTTGGGATTATTATTAATTCACCTGATTTAGCTCGCGAGGTTCTAAAGGATAAAGATATCATTTTTTCAAACAGAGATGTCCCTGATGCTGGAAGAGAATTTTCATATGGTGGTAATAGCATACTTTGGACTCCTTATGGACCGAAATGGCGCATGTTGAGGAAGGTTTGTGTTCGCGATATGCTTAGTTCTTCTACTTTAGATTCTGTGTATGCACTAAGGCAAAGGGAGCTTAGACAATCGATCAGTTACTTTTATAACAAGACAGGATCCCCTGTGAATGTTGGTGAACAGATGTTCTTGACTATTCTTAATGTGATTACAAGCATGTTATGGGGTGGTACAGTGAAGGGTGAGGAAAGAGCTAGCCTTGGAGCTGAGTTTAGGTATGTTGTGACTGAGATAGCTTCATTGTGCAGTGTTCCCAATCTTTCCGATTATTACCCAGGTTTGGCCTGGTTTGATTTCCAGGGTGTTGCAAAGAAGATGAAGGTGCTGGTAAAGAGATTTGATAAGATATTTGAGAGCATAATTGATCAAAGACAAAAATTGGACAGAAATGGTGTTGGCCAAGAAAGCAAAGACTTTTTGCAAGTTTTGCTAAAGTTGAAAGATGAAGCAGATCCCAAAATGCCTCTAACCATGATTGAAATCAAAGCCTTACTTATTGTAACACCCCGTAGCCAAAACAGACCAAAAACCAGCATTTCAGAAAAAAATCTGCAGGTGCTACCAACGATGGCATCGACGGACCGTAGCCTGAACCACAGTCCGTCGTGCACAACCGTCGATGGGATCAGAAACTCCCAAAAATTTCAGCCTAAAAAAAAAATTGGTTAAGTCTTGGACGACGGACGGACTTACGGTCCGTAGGTCAGACGACGGTCCGTAGTCTGTGACCGTCGATCAAGACTCACTTCAACCACTCTCTTACAAGAGCTACGGATGACCAGCACGGTCCGTAGGTGGACCTACGGTCCGTAAGTCTGACCGTAGGTGGAAATTTGCAGACAGTTAAGGGGAAATGCAGTTGGTCAACTTCAAATGATCATAACTCTTAGCAAAAAATGAATTAGGTCTCCCATGACCTACCCACAGATATATAATTGAATTATCTTTCTATAGCCACCAACCTTGCTAAAATCAGACCTCCGAGTAAAAAGTTACGCCCATTTTAGTAAAGGCTTGTCGAACAGGCCCTCACGACGGGGCGTCGGGCAGACGACGGACCGTCAGTCCTGGCCGTCGTTTGGCCCGACAGCAACTTTCCCAGGGGTCTTTTTGACCTTTCCCACTCCATTTAAACCCTAACTTACTTCGTTTTGACCCTAAATCATCAGATTTTAGTCATTTTAAGCCTAGAAACATAATTAAAATATATCCAAGTCAAATCATTAAATCAAAACTTAGAAAATTAGAAGCAAGAGAGGAGAAAAAACTCAAGAACCCTAGTTCAAGAACACCACAAGCTCCAGCAGTTCCAGCCCCGAAACTTAAGTATTTTTTTGTGGATTTCATTACCAGGTATGCGGGATTTCACTAGTGGGTTCCCTTCACCCATTGGGTCCCTAGTTTTCAATCAGATTCTTGATTTTCTTATCATGATTAAACCTAGGGTTTCTAGAACTTCATGAATTTATTAAATATATATTCCAAATCAGATTATCATGTTATTACTCAGATTATCGCATGAATTTCAGAACCCTAGCTTTGTATTTCTTTAGTTCTAGAATTACACATGCTAGGTTAGATATTTCAGACACTTCAAATATACATGCCTCAGTTATAAATGCATAATTACCAGATTAATTGTTGCATTGTCTGTTTGCATGTTCAATTTCGAGCTATCCAGTATTTACAGAAACTCAGACATAATCAGTTAATTTGCAGAATTCATTGGGAGTAGCATAATACCGAGTTGGACTAGGATTTAGCGTACCCAATAGTCCCAGAACTACTAGCCAAGTAGGTTGTAAGTCCCCTCTGTGGTCAATCAGTTTAGTGATCACGTCAGCATGCCTTTATACCTTTGGCAGGGTATATTGGGTCCTCTCGATGGGGCGTATACATCGGACTCCACATTTAGCTCATGTGGTTTTATTATCGGTTATTAGTAGCTCCCACATTTCAGTCAGACTCTCTGCATTGACCATTTATCAGTATATTCAGTATTCAGTTTCAGCATGTTATAAATTGTTCATTGCATCCAGTTAGCTCAGAAATCAACATATCACGTTCAGATTATTATACTTGCTTTTGTGCTTGTTCAGTTATGTTTTATTTCAGTTTTACTCTATCCTACATGCTCAATACCTTTCAAGTACTGACGCATACGTGCGCTACATTTTCTCGTGATGTAGGTTCAGGTTCTCAGCATCCAGATCACGCATAGATCGATTTCCCGATCTCCAGATCAGCAGATTCAGTGGTGAGTCCTCATTCTCCGAGGACAAGAGTCATGAGTTTCTCTTCAGTATTTAGTCTTTTAGTTTCAGTTTTTGATAGATTTAGCTAGGGCTTGTCCCAGTATTTCTAATCCAGTTTAAAGGCTTATTTCAGACATAGTTAGATTCAGCTTTGTATTGAGTTAATATTTCTTTTGTATTAAACTCAGTTGTTTTCAAATATCTCAGTTATAGAATATGGGTATTCCCCATCTTTTCATTTTAAGTATGATTTAGCTTCCGCAACAGTTTATTATCTTTAGTATGCTCATGATCATGCCAGCAGGGTTAGCTTGGGATCACTTGTGGTCCTAGGTTCCGTGTCCGCGTCTCGGGGGTAGCTCGGGGCGTGACACTTATGGTATGTTTATCAGTTGTGCATTCTACGCAATTTGCTTTTTCGAAATGAACCAAAAGGAAATCTTCCTCTCCCCAATCCCAAATTTTAAGCTAATAATAGTCATCTCTGCATTATTATTAAGTAGCCTAGAATCAAGATTGCATTTTGTCTTCCACTATTCATACTGGCTTACACTGATCATGATGGCAGATCTTCTCTTTTTTTTTTATATATTAAAAGGATCAAAATCAAATGACATTGATAGTGGGCTTGTAAATTTATAGAAGAATTATTGTGCCATATGGGAAATAAATTTCAGAAGAATCAGATTTGTAGATTTATGTCCTGAGCTGTTGGTTGCGCTCTTCTGCTTGAAAATTCACTTTCATTACATGTGGTCCTGGTTACAAAGTTTTTACTTTAAATAGTCCATTTCTTTTACATGTTAGATGAAAAATTGGCTTATCTATTACCATGTTATTGGACTGCATTAAAGAAAGAGTCTGCAAATTTAGCATCAGATTATATGTGAAGAGTTAACTGTGAATTAAGACTGTGAACCTTGAACTGAACTCCAATATACGTACAGTTGTACAATTAAGAAATTATTGTACATGTAATAACTTCACAAGTACTATGGACAGGATATGGTTCTCGGTGGAACTGACACTACTGCCAACACAGTTGAGTTTGCCATGGCTGAAATTATGAACAAACCAGACGTCCTGAGGAAATTACAAGAAGAACTGTAGGCAGTTGTGGGAAAAGATAATATTGTGGATGAGTCTCATATTAAGCAATTACCATATCTTTATGCAGTTATGAAAGAAGTCTTGCGCATACATCCAACTTCTCCACTATTGGTGCCGCGTTGTCCAAGTGAAACATGCACTGTCGGAGGATACACTGTTCCTAAAGGATCTTGTATTTTCATTAATGTATGGGCTATACAGAGAGATCCTTCTGTATGGGAAAATCCAACCGAGTTCCATCCAGAGAGATATTTGGACAATAAATGGGATTATAGTGGAAATGATTTCAACTATTTCCCATTTGGTTCTGGCAGAAGAATGTGTGCGGGGATAGCCATGGCAGAGAGGATGTTCATGTTTTTACTGGCTTCACTCATTCATTCTTTCAACTGGAAATTATCCGAAGGAGAGAATTTAGACCTTACAGAGAAGTTTGGGATTGTTCTGAAGAAGAAAACGCCTCTGGTGGCTATACCTACTCCAAGATTATCCAATCCAACACTGTATGAGTAAGATAAAAATGTGTTTGTAGAGTGTCGTGTTCTGTGTGATGAAATTAAGAATATAAAACCTACAATTCACTGTGCCTGAATTACCATTAGTTCAGTAGGTCTATTCCAGAGTCTTGGCAACATACAGGCATGAAGCTCCTGTTTGTAAGATAAAAATAAGCCCCAATTTCATTCTGTATATTCAAAACCTTATGAAGGGCCTGAGCTTTGTTACAGTCATAGTCAGTGATGATTATTTACTTAGTGGTCATATAACGCGTAAAAATTAGCCATGTCTTGACAATATTTGCTTCAGATGGATAGTTGATGAACAACTCTTTAAGTATCTTGGTACCAAATCTGTGTGCTTCAACCAAGACTAGCTAGAGTCATTATTGCTTCAAACAAGAAGTATATTTAACAAAAACTAATAATTTTTCTATATATCACTTGCTTAGGTGAGGAGATTTAACAAAAAAAATGAAGCAATTTCATGTTTGCCGCTAGCGCCTTGTGGCCTTCCAAGGGTGGGATGATCCTAAAAAGCAATTTTTTTTCTCTTTAAACCTTAATCAGACACATCAGTTCTGCTTTGAAGCTGAAGCACCAGTAAAGTTAGGCAGGTATGTTCTTATTCATCTTGTGGTTCTGCACACTTTCAATAGTCAGTTTTTGTCTTTTCCAACATACTTTTAATTCTTTAAGATATTTTATTTTTATATATGGTATTAAAGGATTGAGTTTTTCTTTGGCAAAAAGGGCCCTTATGTATGTTATGTCAATTGTGACATGTGCATTTTCTACTATATAGGACAGGTCACTTTCTTTTGATGTGATATTCGTTGGTCCCTTCTGTAGGGAAACGAAGAATGACACAAGGATATTCATAGTCAAAATAATGGGGATAAAATAGGAAAATAATAACATCAAGAATTTTACGTGGAAATCTTTGAATAAGGAAAAAAATTACAGGCCAAGAAGTGATATCACTCGTTAAACTGGTGTAGAAGTCTCTATTTATAGGATAAAATATGTCCATTTTTTCAACCTTGTATCAATTGGCCGATAACCAATTTCAACAAAGGTATGCCCAAAAATCTGCTGCAAGTCATGCCAAACATAGGGCTGGACCCCCACACCTTCAAAATTCTAATGTGTTCAAAGCAACCCTTCCTTTTCCATAATTCAAACATAGGTCACTAATGCATTATTGTTGAGTAGAGGAGGTTGCCTTTGCCTTCAACCATTCATTTGTTATCCTATGTTTTTGGACTTATCAAATATGTCCATTGGTGTGTCAGGATCATCCAAAAGTAATACTCAGCCTCCGTTTCAATTTATTTGTCTGATTTTGACTTGATATGAAATTTAAGAACATAACGAACTGGTGTCCGTACAGATATAAGTATTTGAAGTGCTGAAAAGTGTCTTCATACTAAATATGGAACCTTTTAAGGAACTTTCTCTAGCAGCTCTCACCCTTTCAATTGTATTCCTTACAATTCTGTGGTACAAATTGGCATCACACAAGGAAGAATCCAGGTTGCCACCAGGGCCTCGTGGTCTTCCGATTGTGGGATTCTTACCATTCCTCCGCGCCAATTTGCATCACCAGCTCACGGAGTTGTCTCAACAATATGGTCCAATTTACAAGTTTTGGCTAGGAAGCAAACTATGTGTTGTGTTGAATTCACCATCCTTAGCCAAAGAAGTTGTTCGTGATCAAGATTCCGTTTTTGCTAACCGTGACCCTCCAATTGCAGGATTAGTAGGTACTTATGGTGGACTAGATATTGGATTTTCTCCCTATGGATACTACTGGCGTGAGATGCGCAAACTGTTTGTAAGGGAGATGCTAAGCAACAGGAACCTTGAAGCCTGTTATAGCCTTCGGAGACACGAGGTCAGAAAGACAATCAGAAATGTGCATACCAAGATTGGTAACCCTGTTGACATTAGTGAATTGGCCTTTGTAACTGAAATGAATGTAGTCATTAGTATTATCTTTGGCAGCAAATTTGTCGAGGAGATGGAGAAGCATAGTAAAGATGGAACTGAATTTAGAGAAATGGTGATGAAATATGGTCAAGTGATGGGAAAGCCTAACATATCAGACTTCTTCCCTGTGCTTGCCAGGTTTGACTTACAAGGAATACAGAAAGAGATGGAGGCTCTTTTGAAGTTGTTTGATAGTATATTGGACCCTGCCATAAGTGAATGTATGAAGATGCTTTCGGACCGAAGAGAGGGTGAAATCCAGAGGAATGAGAAGAAACATCTTATACAGATCCTGTTAGAGCTAATGCAACAGAAAGACATTGGTATATCACTGGACTTGGTGAAAATTAAGGCCATCTTGGTGGTAAGTTAAATAGTGCCTTTATGTTTTCTATATTGCTTTGTCAGTCATACGAACTTTTTAAGACTATTTTAGCTAATTATGTGATTTGAGCAGCTAAGTTAAGAACTCAAACCCATTCTCGAATCACATATTGGTCACGTATTCAAGCGGTGGAAGCAACCACTAATGTTTGCATTAGGGTAGGTTGTCAATATTAAACCCCTTTTGGTGCGGCCCTGCTAACGCGGGATGCTTTATGCACTGAGATGTCCTGTTATTTATAGTCTTGTAAATATATACATACTCCTACTAAACATGAATTCCCCCCCCCCCGCACCCACCCACCCACCTAGGGGCGGAACCACAAGAAGTTACAGGTTCGGCAGAACTAGTAGCTTTGACCTGAACTATGTACTTATAGTAAGAAATTCACTTAATATGTATAAATAATTTATCCAGAACTCAATAAACAAAAAGAGTGGTGTTTCAGAACTCATAGACTTAAAATTCTGGATCCACCTCTGCCATCAGGTAGAACCAAGCATTACAAAATTCCTGGTACGAGTAATCTCATTTCCCCTGTCTTCATATATGTTTCTGCATTGTAGGACATTGTGATTGGTGGGACTGACACGACAATCACGACGGTTGAGTGGGTAATGTCTGTGCTTCTGAATAATCCGGAGATAATGTCAAAGGTGCAGCAGGAATTGAAACATGTTGTAGGAATGAATAACATTGTTGAAGAATCCCATTTACCAAATCTGCATTATCTTGACGCTGTTTTAAAGGAGACGTTACGTTTACACCCTGCATTACCATTTCTTCTCCCAAAGCGCCCGAGCCAATCTGCAATAGTAGGTGGATACAAAATACCTGAAGGAACTAAAGTATTCTTGAATGTTTATGCAATTCATAGGGATCCTCAAGTGTGGGAAAGTCCACTAGAATTCCAACCTGAAAGGTTCTTGAGTCCCTCGACGAATTTAGACTATGATGGAAATAATATGAAGTACCTTCCATTTGGATCAGGGAGAAGAATTTGTGCTGGAATTCCTTTAGCAGAGAAAATGCTTATGTTTATATTGGCTTCATTGCTTCATTCCTTTGACTGGAAACTCCCTGAGGGAGAAAACGTTGATCTTTCGGAGGAATTTGGACTCGCTCTCAAGAAAAGTGAGAGGCTATTGGTCATCCCTACTCCCAGGTTACTGAACTTGAAGCTATATCAGTAAAACCAAGAAACTATAAGGACTTTGACATGATTTTTCCCACAGCGTACATATTTTTAATAGAACATGATGTTGGTTGGTCACTTTCTTTCACCTGTTCAAAGTTCAAACCAGTTGTTGTCACTACTGCATTATTGCTGAGGTCTGAGTAGACGAGGTTGCATATTACCCGTTTTTATCTTCTGGACTTCTCAAAAATGTCAGCTTGGTGCATATCAGATCCTGAGGATCCAATACGGGTATGACAACATTCATTAGTTTGTTGTAAATAAGGAGTGCGGGTAAAACCGGACTTATCCTTATTTTTAGGAAGGATGACTAATAGTCTGTTTAGTCAAGCTTCCAAAATCTATTTATTTTGAAAAGTATTTTTTGTTAGTAGTGCTCACTGAATGATTTTTTTAATTTTTTTTGGAATATAGCAGTTTGTCAATATCATTGATTTGTGTTTGATCAAGATTTTTGTCAACTTATGCTACTACTCGAAAACACTTATTTTTATCCTAAAAGCTTGGTCAGACAACTCAACTCTCTGAATAAGCACTTTTGGCTTCACCAAAGCTTGTTTCTCCAAAAGAAATGAAAGAAAAAGATAAAAAGAGTTGTTTTTGGAAATTTGTGAAACATCAAATTGAAACAACAGTTGTTTTACTGTTTTTGCTTTGTAGTTTGAAGCACCAGTAAGCTTGGGGAGGTATATTCATATTCATATTGTGATTCTGCAGAGTCACTTTTCTCTTATCCAACATATTTTATTCTTCAGGATTTGTTTTTTTATATATATATGGTGTTAGAATATTGAATTTTCCTTGGCAAAAATATCTCTTATGGTATGTCATGTCATATATATGATATTGATAGGTCCCTTCTAACTTCTAAGGTGTTCAAATATGACCAAAGAAACCTTTCCTTTTCCCCAGTTCAAATTCAAACCAATTTTGGTCACTGCTCCATTATTGATGAGTTGATGTCTTGATGAAATTGCATTTGACTTTAACTATTCATGTCTTATCCAATGTTTCTAGATTTTTTCAAATATATCTTTCTTGGTGCATATCGAATTCTCCAAAAGTGATGCATTTTTTGAGGATCCAACACTGGAACGACAACATTTTAGAGAGTACAAACAACATAGGTCTTATCTTTATGGTCGCGAAAAATGGCTTATATACTGATCACACAGTCTGATTCTTTAATTAGTTATGATGTGAGATCTAAATCTAATGATAGAAAAATGTGGGATGGTGAATTGCACCAAGGATATGGCATAGTGATAAATGAAGTTAAAGGAGAACTATGAGGTTTCTTGTTCAAATTCCAACATTACTAGTCGTCTGGTTGATATACAAGTTATGCAAGGATTATAACGACTAATTCACATTATCAGCTAACTAAATAATGTACAAAATAATGTTGAATTTTATATAATTTCTTTTCAACTGTCTAAACCTTGATAGACAGAGCTACCTGTATTAGGAATCCCCTTTTATTGACCAGCCACTTCATTCCTACTTTGCTAGCTTGACACAGACCTTTTGGACACTACCTTTAAGAATGAGTACTTAACAAAGACAGGATATATTGAGCTAAAATTTAGAGCAATTTATTTCATTGTGAGGCAAAAAAAAAAATTGGTGTCCTTCACACTAAATATGGCTTCTGCACCTTTAAATGATCTATGGATTGCAGCCCTCACTGTTTCAATTGTGTTCCTTACAATTCTTTGGTACAAATTGAACAAGGAAGAATCCAAGTTGCCACCAGGGCCTCGTGGCCTTCCGATTGTGGGATTCTTACCATTCCTCCGCGCCAATTTGCATCACCAGCTCACAGAGTTGTCTCAACAGTATGGTCCAATATACAAGTTTTGGCTAGGAGGAAAACTATGTGTTGTGTTGAATTCACCATCCTTGGCCAAAGAAGTTGTTCGCGATCAAGACTCAGTTTTTGCCAACCGTGACCCTCCAATTGCAGGATTAGTGGCCACATATGGTGGACTAGATATTGGATTTTCTCCCTATGGCTCCTACTGGCGTGATATGCGCAAACTATTTGTAAGGGAGATGTTAAGCAACAGGAACCTTGAGGCCTGTTATAGCCTTCGGAGACACGAGGTCAGAAAGACAATCAGAAATGTGCATACCAAGATTGGCAGCCTCACTGATATTGGTGAATTAGCCTTTGTAACTGAAATGAATGTAATCATGAGTATGATCTTTGGCAGCAATTTTGTAGAGGATATGGAGAAGCATGGAACTGAATTCAGGGAATTAGTGATAAAATATCTTCAAATACTGGGAAGGCCAAACATATCAGACTTCTTCCCTATGCTTGCAAGGTTTGATTTACAAGGAATACAGAAAGACGCGGAGGCTCTTTTGAAGTCGGTTGAAAGTATATTGGACCCTGCCATAAATGAACACTTGAAGATGCTTTCATATAGAAGAGAAGGTGAAATCCAGGGGAATGAGAAGAAAGACTTCATACAGATCCTGTTAGAGCTAATGGAGCAGAAAGACATTGGTATATCACTAGACTTGGTGAAAATAAAGGCCATCTTGGTGGTAAGTTATATGGTTCCTTTTTTTTTCCTATATCGTCGTCCTCTCGTTAACCTTATTTATCCTGTGAATCCCATCGTATTACTATTGAAAATACAATTAAATAATAAAAATGTGTTCTCTCTAACAACTTAAGCTTTTAGATGAAATGGTCACACACTTCAATTTAACCGTTTCATATTATTTTGGCTAATTATGTGATTCAAGCATCTTAATCAAGAACTCTAATCATTTCTCTAACCACATATTGGTCACGAGTTCGAGTCATAGAAACAGTCAGATTGTCTAATCACACCCAAGGGTGTGGCTCTTCTCCGGACTCTGCTAATACGGGATGTTTTGTGCACCAGATTGCCTTCTTTTTTTTTGAGTCCTAAAAAGAAGATATACATAATCATACCTAAACATGAATGTCGAGTGGTGTCTTTATATATGTTTCTTCATTATAGGACATTGTTATTGGTGGGACTGACTCTACAATCACAACGATCGAGTGGGTAATGACAGAGCTTCTGAATAATCCGGAGACAATGTCAAAGGTGCAGCAGGAATTGAAACATGTAGTAGGGATGAATAACATTGTTGAAGAATCCTACTTACCAGAGCTGCACTATCTTGATGCAGTTATAAAGGAGACGTTACGTTTACACCCTGCATTACCATTGCTTGTCCCAAAGCGCCCAAGCCAATCTGCAATAGTAGGTGGATACACAATACCTGAAGGAACTAAAGTATTCTTAAATGTTTATGCAATTCATAGAAATCCTCAAGTGTGGGAAAGTCCACTAGAATTCCAGCCTGAAAGGTTCTTGAATCGCTCGACAAATTTAGACTATGCTGGAAATAATATGAAGTACCTTCCATTTGGTTCAGGTAGGAGAATTTGTGCTGGACTTCCCTTAGCAGAGAAAATGGTCATGTTTATGTTAGCTTCATTGTTGCATTCCTTTAATTGGAAACTCCCTGAGGGCGAAAACGTTGATCTTTCAGAAGGATTTGGACTTGTCATCAAGAAAAGTAAGAGGCTATTCGCTATTCCTACTCCAAGGTTACCAAATTTCTATCTATATCAGTAAAATCAAGAAACTACAAGGGGAGTAGCATGAGTGTATTAGTGTACAATGTATTTTAAATAAAATGATAGTACATATGTGAACTTTTTTAATTCATTCATGAAAATTAGAGACTAAGGTACCCGAAAATCCAAGTCTAGCGCGGCTATCGTTATTATTTTTACATATCATACACAGATAATACAATTAATATATGATCAAGCAGAAGCTGCAGCTTTGCAAATTGGAGATCCTTTGGAGAATTAGGTGGAATATTGAGAATTTTTCACAGTAACGTTTTAGGGTATAAACGTCTTTCACAATAACGTTTTAGGGTATATTTCGTATTTTAAGAACTAACAGCTTTAGGTTGATATACGTTACTGTAGGTAACATTTTACTCCTAAAACGTTATTTTGGTAAGTTTAAAAAAGTGAAAATTAAGAGCAAAATTATGCTAATGAAGAAGAAGAGATATCTAAGGAAGATTCTTCCTTCCATAGCTGCGTTTAATTTTTGTGAATTTCACTTTCTTTGGTCTTGTGATTGTGGGAGCTATGGTGTTTAAATACATGCACTGAACTAGTGGACTAGCTAGAGAACAAAAAGGAGAAAATATATCACGTGCAATATTACGTATAGTTTTAGGAGCTCATTGTTGGAATGTATGCGTCCATTCGTGATCACGGGATCAGGTCCCTCGACAGAATAACAGTACAATAATGTAAAACAGGAATAAGAGTTTGTATATGGAAATCTAATTGCTCAAGTGAGTAAATTAAAACCACGACCTGTCAAACGAGATTTCCAAATTGTTTTCACTAATCTTCTCAAGCAAAAGCGAAACTACAACCACAACCGTGAGATTAACACCCTAATCCCACACTAAGTACGTAATACTCTTATTACTTAAACGAGTCAAAGCAATAATCTTATATTGCCCACTAAATCAACTAACTCTAGTTGATCTAGACTTTAAGAACCCCAAAGGCTAACTCTAGCCACCAACTTCGATCTCCACGATAAAAGCTTAGACGAGCAGCAACTCTACTACACCACACATCAACTAACTCTAGTTGACACTTCTAGACAACTCTACCCAAGAGAACACCACAATGGTGTAAAAGGCTTGACCAAAACTTAAAAAGATTCGACTAACTAACTCTAGTTAATATGACTCAAACTAAATACTTAGACAAGCAAATGATCAACTGTCCTTTATAACTTATGAGTAGATTTACAATGTAGGCACATAAGACACAAAGCTCAAAATACAACAAAGACTCTTCAATACGTTATCATGTCCCTTTGTTGAGTTGAGCAGTGTTCTTTCTTGAAAATGACCTTCTTTTCAAGCTTATGAATTTCAGAGAAAATACAAGTTTTTGTTTGTCAAATCTTGAGTTTATGTTTTGTGTTAAGAGATTATATCAAAATAAACATAAATTCTTTGGGACAGCCCATTGGGTGAGAGTTTTGACTCTCTGGAAGGACGTGCATCTACACATCAAAAGTGGCAGCTTTTCTGATAGTTGTCTTGTCGTCCTTTCACATACGTAGTCTTGCAGGAACCATGTTCCTTGCAAACTTTTCTTAGTAAGTTCTTGAGAAAACGTGTTGGCACTCGATCTCTCCTTTTAAAGGAATGAATTAATTTGTTGTTTGTCATGTTGACTAAGTCAACTATAAAAAGTTATTGATCGTTTGTCAAATAACTTCGTCTGCTCTTCTTGTTGGTGTAGTACGATGAGGCATCAGCAACCTTTGACACAACAGCTTTACAGTTGTACCCCATTATAGATCAGAACGAGAGAACTTAGTCTGGGAGCGGGTCCCTGCATTTGTGAGACACTAAACAGACAATATCGTCTGCTCTTCTTGTTGGTGCAGTACACTGCATTTTTCACCTGCAACCTGACATGAAAGCTTTACAGTTGTACCCCATTTGAATCTGGACAAGAGCACTCTGCCAGAGACCAAGTCTCTGCATTTGTGAGAATCATCAAAACACCTAGAACATGACACTCATTACTTAGATACATTTTAGTTTGCAATATTGCGTATTGTACTAGATTTTGATGTCTCCATATTCGTTCAGATACATGTATCTCTGACATATGGGGTCAAATTTAGGTGTAATTTGTTCTAGATACATTGTATTCAAGTATATTCTCATGTATCTTAGATATATACATAACAAATCTTACTCGCCTCTCTCCCATCTCGCTCGCTATTCTTCCATGTATCTGGTATCCCAAATGCATGTATCTAGCGTGATTAGCATATATCCAGGATACATATGAATCTCGTCTGCCTCTTTTTTATGTATCTGATAGTAAAAATACATGTATCTCAGTGTATTTTCTCAGTATATGTTAGAAAACTCTTAATTGTAACATATTTAATATTTTGAAAGTAAAGATAATATATGGTAGTGAAGTATGTCTAATTATGTAATTTTTCCATAAATATCAATTATTATACCTATTATTGAATGGTTACAGGTCATAAATATTAAGGTACTAAATTAAGGTTTTGATTCGAAAAGGATCATGTCATGTGTCTTCATCAATGTATATTAATTTAATTTTTGTCAAACTTTACCAAGAAAATGGTGATGTATGTCTACACATGCATTCATCATTATTATGTGGCCGTTGGTTATATTAATATCGAAAAGATTTCTTATTCGACTTATCGTTGGCCTCATTCAATAATTATTTTTTATCTAATTGGTTGGGATCAATAGAAAAGATAAATCACTTATAATACCTCAAATTCGACTTAATTATTGATAAAGTGAATATATTTATCATTTCTTGAAATTTCTCTTCTAATTCAAAATCATAGTGGAACGTGTATACTCCCATACTCCGGTCATCAAATAATTATAAGAAAAAAAAAATTATTCAAGAATGAAATCTTATTAATATTGTCCATATAGCAAGCTTTTTATGTATATTATCGCCATGGAAGTTTAGATAATACTTTCAATTGATAGATTATTCATATAATATCGACCATGTATGATCAATAGTAGTGTTGCATTGATAGCCGATAGGAGTAAAATTTACATGCATGTTATTATTCAGCTTTTGTTAAAAATTTACATGCATGTTATTATTCAGCTTTTGTTAATATATACAATCTTCTTCGGATCCATTTGAGAGATTACTAGTATATTATTATTGTTTTAAACTATAGTGTGATTAGTGTCAGGTGAGACATTTTTTTAACAGAAAAAAACAGGATGAGATATAAACTCTGAATCACGAGGTATATAGAAGTATGCTATTATTGTTCTAAACTATAGTGTTAGGTGAGATATTTTCTTTCAAGAAAAAAATAGGATGAGATATAAACCCTGAATCACGAGGTATATTAAATGTTCTAACATGTGCCCAAACTTTACAAAGGAATTAATAAATTATAGTTGTATTAAGATCTTTATTCGTATGACATTTGATGTGCTTATTATATATTATTGTATCGTGAAAGCTTAGTGAATATTTTTTTCGAAATAAATTTTAATATTTATTGAACTTTATCAAAATGATGCTTCCTCTGTTTCAATTTATGAGATACATTTCAGATTTCGAAATTCAAACAAGTCTATATTTGATCGTTAATTTTTTCCTATATTTTTTAAATATTTTGAATTATCAATTATTGAGACGTATAGTGTTTTTTTATATAGTTTACAAAATTGAAAATTTCATAAGCAACTTTTCGATCAAACTAAAGTTGTTTGACTCTCGAAAATTGAAATGTGTCACTTAAATTGAAACAGAAGGAGCAGTACATAACGGGATCGTCGTTTTTCTACAAATATTTTTGAAAGGGAATAATTTGTTTCGTTTAAGTTGGCACGTATAGGTCCGACAGGTTGGTAGGTGCATAATAATAATGTATATATATTAGTCATATGTATCCCGTACCTACGTTAATATTTAATTTTACACTTGTTAGTAAGGAACAAATAATTCCACGTATGGTACTAATTTTTGGTTGTATTTTTTTTGGTTATTATTTACAATTATAAAAGTGAGAGTTGAATTTATTTTATTTGAATAAAAAACTGATTTTGGTGTTGTTTAATTGGCCTCTCATTGCTATTTGACATTAGGCCGCGAATTTTACTGAGCTCTTCCCCACTAATGTGGTTCTATTAATGTAAACTTGTATTTAAATAAAATACTATGTACTATAATTCCGAATTATCTATTCATTATTCATCATCTTAGTGAAACAGGTCGCTCTAATTATACGATCAACAAGATGAGAATTCATATTTCATTCATGAAAATTAAAGACTAAGGTAACCGAAATCCAAGTCTAGCGCGGCTATCGTTATTATTTTTACATATCATACACATATAATACAATGAATATATGATCAAGCAGAAGCTGCAGCTTTGCAAATTGGAAGATCCTTTGGAGAATTAGGTGGAATATTGAGAATTGGGTTACTCTCAAAGAAATTAACTGGCTTTATCTCAAAACTTGATGATACTGTTGGCATTATAGGGAAATCTTCTTGGCATGGAATATGATGGAACCCTAATGTATACCACAACACTATGTCTTTATTCTCAATTGCCCTGTCTCTGCAAAAGACGATAAAATTCAAAAGTTTTTTTTACTTTTTAAAACTGTGTCAAGTCAAAATCAATCAAACAGATCGAAACAGAACAAGTTACCTGTCAGACCAAACAGCAAGAGTGTCATCACCTTGACTTTGATAAACAAAGAAGCCAGCAGCCCATTGTTCAGATTCATTATAAGGTGTGACCCAAATTTGGTTGTTAGTAAAAGCAGCTCTCTTCTGAGGAGGATCATCATGGTCAAGTAAACTAGCAGCAGTTCCACCAGGAACAACTTTGTAACCAACAGGGTTCCCAACTCTAGACTTCTTATTAGAATTAATTACATGGAATTCTGAAGGATCATATAGTTTGAGCTTAATTTGTGCATCTTTTTCAGTTTTAGCCACATGTCTAACTGCTTTTAAGTAGCTTCTTCGCGGTGATTCTCCAGAAGAAGTCATCTCCTTGTGGAGATTCACCTTCACGAAAGAATTGTTCGATGGACCATCGATGTCCATGTCAAGATAGAAAGTTACATAGTGATCATGGATGACTCCTATTATGTTTTCAGATAATAGAGTGCCATAGAGATACTCATTTTGGTTTACTTCATTCATGTTCACATATGGAGACCCTTTCACCATCAATATTCCACTTAGTCCAACCTATATAACAACAAAACAAATAAAAGAATCTTTAGAAGTAGTATCAAAAGAATCTTAGACTAACGATAAATGAAGTCAGTTGAATAACCATGAGAGGTAGAAAATAGCACTCCTTAAAAATTAATCATAGCGTGCGTAAGCTCACGAATCTAAAATTCAAACTTGGAATTGATATTGAGATGTGACTTAATGACCAATTGATGTGAATTGGTGATTATTGTCATGGAAAAATCTTTTTGGCAAGAAAATTTAGCCAGAATTTGGTGAAAATGATATTTTTTCTATGTTATTTCATCTTTTAAAACATATTTATTCTTTTAACTTTAATATCTTTTTAATTAAAAAATAAATAAAAAAAGATCAATTTATTTTAAAATAAAAAAAATATAATAATCTTTTTAATTTTCTAATCAAATTTTTTGGCTATTCAGCACTTCCCAATCATTAATATTCTACCGGCTCGTGTTTCACAAGTCTTTGTGGGATCTGACTTTTATACTGTATTTGAAAAACAGTAGATAAAAGAATAAGAAGAATAAGATTTATTTATGTTTAACTTAGCAATCATATGGGAATATTTATGTTAATAATTTGAAATTGAAAAAATAAATAAATGATCGGCTGTTGGATGTCAGATCTAATAAATATAAAAAAAAAAAATGCTTCCACTAGTAGATAAAAAATTAATCACTAAAAGCCAAAAAAATAAAATAATGTTTCAAACTACTTGATTCCTATATCTTAAAAATAGATATTCTATTCTACTTATTCAACTTAGAAAAGCGATTGAAGTTTATCATTTTCTTCTTATACTAACCTTGTCATTAAATGATTTTATATAGTATTAGTAGTTAAGCTTTTATTTTCAAAGTATAATTAATAAAGCTAATTTAATTAATATTTTTTTAATAAATACTTCCTTAAAAATAATATCAAATCAACACTGAACAGGTAAAATAAAACGGAGGGTTAGTCATTATCATCCTTCAAAAAATAGATAAGACATAAATAATTTAGTTTTATATATATATATATATATATATATATATATATATATATATCAATTTTCTCTATCAAAATTATAAACGGCTAATATAAAAGATCAAGAACTGCATATGTTAGAATTATGCAGTGCGAATTTAGATAACCAAATTATGTGACAATCAATTATTTTAAATCAATTTTTTATAAAAATAATATTTTTCTATATTAAGTAAATAAATTAATATTCAACTTATAGTCCTAAAAAATATCTACTATTATTTGTTTCTGATCAAATATTCAAAAAAAAAAAAATTAAAATATCAAACACGTTCACTTAAATTGAAACGAACTATCAAAGAGTTATGTTGTGCTAACCTTAGGTCGAATAAGTCCATCGTTCTGAAACTCCCAATCGACAATATAATCATAATTTGCTACTGACGCTGCCATTCTCACCACTAACGTCACCTTTGGCCTTACTTCGCGTATCTGTCCAAAGTTGCATGCAAAACCAACAAAATCAATACTATCAAACAATATTTTTTCAAAAACTAATGTCATACTGTGTTGACACACAACAAATTTACTTTTCTTGGTTTTCGTATCCAAAAACCCCGATTAGCAAACAGTCTCAGACACTGTACCACAAATTTAAGCACTTTTGTCATAGTGAATAAAGTTGAGTGTACCATATACTATTTTTTTTTTTTTAAAAAGAGTTAAATAAACTATTTACCGGTAAACCAGTAATTGGACATTCAGCATGTCGCCATCCAATATCACCAGCATATCTTTCAAACACACAAATCATATTGGAGCGCACATATGGTGTTCCATCAGCTGCCACAAACACACCATCCATATAATACGCATTACGAGGACAATCATTTAACGGGTCAAGTGGCATCGCTTGTAACCCAAACCCGTATTCACCTGCATCCATATACGTCTTAAAATACCATGCATCGGATGGATCCATGTAAGGTACAAACAACTCAGACGTAAACCCTTTATACATAACATTCCTCATCTTCCCCGTATCCGGATCCTCAAACATGGCCCGGGATATAATAACCCCGGCTCTCGGATCAGGCTTGAGGTGAAATTCCCAATTTGCCCATTTAACTAGATGATTGTTTTCTATAGTGAAACTTGGACCATTTGGTTGTTCGATTGATATTGGTTTGAGTAAGTTTATTTTTTGTTTGTTTTTTTTAATACGGGAGTAGCGATAGTCTGTGTTGGTGGCCTTAGGTATCGGTATACTCTCTCCTTCATCGAAAATTTCGATAACTTGTTGAGTGTCTAGATCAAGAAGTACAGTTAATCCTTCAATTGGTCTCATATAGAAATTGATAGTGTCCTTCAATGTAAAACACTGCACTTTAATCACTCTTCGTTTCTCTTCGATTTTTCCTGAATATAAATTTAAATTAGTCAGACTCAAAACAACTATATAATGAAGTCATTTCCAAATTCAAGGACACTTGGTCACTTACCATACCAACCAGTGGAGATGGGTAGACATGCCAGGTCAGCCAAATCAACGCCACGTTGGATAATCGAACGGTTAAATTTAGAGCTGGCAAACGGGGCAGAAGTGGCGGTGATCATATCTTCGATAGTCATGATTGGGTAACCCGAATAACTACCCGTTTCACGTCGGGTTACATGACCCGTTTCAATATCCACTGAAAGCACGTGCACGACGCCGAGCGCACGCGCAACGACGGCCGCCTTCCGCGGCGGAAGCCGGTGACCTTTCCGCCAGTTCAACACAACCTCCTTCTCCGGCTCTTCGAGTACAACAGAGTGAAGAACGCAACCTTTAATCCTAAATTCCGAAATCGAATTAACGATTTTCTTCACTTTTTGAATTTCGCCGATTGTCAGTGGGTCTAGAGGATGATTGGGGAAATCGGCGTAGTGATTTTTGGAATTTTCCGGTTGGCGGAGGAAAAAGGGCTTTTTCGAACTGCACCATGGGGAGTAAGTGGTGCAGTCGAATAGCTGATCAGTTGTATGAGAAAGCGGAGGTGGCAAGTTTAAGAAAGTGAAAATTAAGAGCAAAATTATACTCATGAGAAAGAAGAGATTTCTTCCTTCCATGGCTGGCTATTGATGTTTTAATTTTTGTTATTGTGAGACTGTGGGAGGTATGGTGTTTAAATACATAACACAGAGCTAGATAGATAGAGAAGATCAAGTGACGTGTAAACTTGCGTATGGGAACTGACTACATTGTGCGGCAGACCATATTCTGCATAACTCTAATCAGCTATTCTAATCGTAGGAAAAAGAGTTGATTGATGATTACAATTAGTTGTGTAATTAACTTGAAATTACAAATCAAATGATAAATCTTGAACTCAACATAATTTATTTATATAAATTTAAATCGAAAAAGGGAAGGGGGGTGGGGGTGGATTAAATCGAGTCGAAAAAGGATAACATCCAAATTTTCATTAGCTTTTTAATTTGTTGTTATTAAAAACAAATAATTCCACGGTCTAAATTATTTGTCATATTTTATTTGGTTACAATTATTAAAGTAGTTGAATTTGTTGCACTTAAATGAACTCTGGTTCAACTCATGTACATAAACTTGATCTACTAAAGATTTTAGCCTTTTTGGAAGAGTGTTGTGCAAATTTTACAGAAGTTTGAACTATTCAGGTGTTAGGGCCCGTTTGGATGGGCTTAATAAAAGCAGCTTTAAAAAAATACTTTTGAAAGTGCTGAAACTTATTTTTAAAATAAGTAGTTATGCGTTTGGATAAAACTGCTGAAGTTAAAAAAAAGTTGTTGATGTGTTTGGCAAATAAGTGCTGATAAACAGTTTTTTAAATCAAAATGTCTGAAATACCCTTAAAAGCTTTTAACATAATAAAAGTTAATTAATTTATATTTTACAGCCATAAATAATTATATTTTGCTATCATTCACATATTTCTTTCTCATCACAAATTATTTATAAGAGGAATATAAACTTATTATAGATTTTAAAGATATAATATTTGAATAGATCAAAGAACGATTTAAGATTTATTTTAGTTTCATCCATAGGTAATAATAATTGTCTATCATTTACATATTTCTTTATTATCACAAATTATTTATAAGAGGAATATAAATTTTTATTTAAGTTGTATGTGCAACTTATTTTACATTTTAATAATATATAATTTGAATAGATATAATAAAATAATAATAATAATAATAATATATAAAAATAATAAAGAATAATAATAATAATATATAATATATAATAATAATAAAGAATAATAATAATAATAATAATAATAATAAAGAATAGTAAAATAAAGTATAATAATAATAATAATAGCAAAATAAAAAAATATTAATAATAATATATAATAATAATAATAACAATAATAATATATAATAATAATAATAACAATAATAATAAATAATAATAATAAGATAACAATATGAAAATAATAATAATAATAATAATAAATAATAATAATAATAATAATAATAAATAATAATAATAAAATAATAATAATATATAAAATATTAATAATAATAAATAATAAATAATAATAATAATAATATGAAAATAATAATAATATATAATAATATATATATATAATATATAATAATAATAATAAAATAAAGAATAATAAAATAAAGAATAATAATAATAAAATATTTAATAATAATAAAATATATAATAATAATAATATAATATAATAATAATAATAAAGAGTAATAAAATAAATAATAATAAAATAATAAAATATTAATATACTAATAATTATAATAAAAATAAAAATAAAAATAAAAGAAATAAGGGCAAAAAGGGAAAAATGTGGTCAACTTAAAACAGCTTATAAGCTAAAAAAAAAAAAAAAAATCTTACCCCAGCTTTTATCTTTTGGCGTAAAATAAGTTTTTTTTAACTTAAAATAAGTTATTTTGAGTATTGCCAAACACCTAAATAAGTCAAAAACCAGTTTTTAAGTCAGTTTGACCAGCTTTTAAGCTGAGCCAAACAGGCTTCTTTGGTTGGTCTTTAATTGAGTTAATTAATGTTAAAAATTGGAAAAGTTACATACTTGATCGATTAATTGAAATGATTATATTTACTAGCTAAGTGTATATATATATATATATATATATATATATATATATGTTAGTTATGAATTTGATGAACAATTATATAGTGTTGGAATAAAATATAGAGAGAGAATACAACACCTAACTCTTTTGTTATTCTAAAAGTTTAAGGAGAACTTATGAAAAATGACAAAAGAAATGTGTGGTAGTAAGAGGCGGAGCCAAAATTTTCAATAAGGGGTTCATAATCTGTAGAAATAGGTAGCCGAAGGGTGTTTGACATCTACTATATATATAGATATATATATAAATTTATTTTAATCATGTATAAATAATATAATTTTTTTCGAAAGAGGTTCGAATGAACTACCTTAATACAATGTAGCTCCGCCCATGATGTGCGGGGGTTGGGGGGGATAATGTTGGAGATACATCACAATCCTTACATATTTGATATTAATATTAAATGGGCGAAAGGAAAGTATCAACTTTTGTTATTTTCCACTTATACAATTTTGCCACCTAATTTAATTAATATCGTTATCGATGTCAAACGTTGATCACCACTAAGAAAAGAGAGAAATGGATATCTTATTCCGTATAATAATGAAGGAAAAGGATATTTCATTTGTAAGAAAATATTTTAAGCAAAAAATAATTGTTTTATATATCAAATGCATCCTTAGTTTCAAATATTAGGCATCATATTAAGCACGATTTGTTCTATATAATACTTACATTTTACAAAAACAAGAAGTTGTTCATTTCTTAAATCAAATTTATCCTTACTTATTTAAATTAATACGTTAATTAAGATGAAATATTTTATGTAAGAGATTAAAAATACTTTAGACAAGTACTTTTAGGGGTCGTTTGATAGAAGGTGTAAGACATAAAATAATGAATATTAAAATTAGTTTTTATATTACTGTTCTCTTGTTAAGTATAATTTTTTCAACTTATACACGATAAATCATAATATTATTACTAATATCGAAGTTATTAATGAATATTTTATAATGATTAAAATTACAATTAGTCTTGAAAGTATAAAGATAAAAGTTAAAAAAATATAAAGATATTTTTAAAATGTTATACTATATTATTCTTAATATATCAAATTAATATAATAATTAATTTTTTATTATTAATATATTAAATTCACATTATTTTGATACACCCTATCAAAATGCCCTTTAATAACTTAAGTTATGAAATTTCTTTATTGGAAAGTTCTTTTAAAAAAAACATAAAATTTGGTAGAAGCCAAAATACTTTTTCAAACTTTTTGGAGTCAATATTGATGGTGGGGTCCTATGATGGAATCTGAGCTATGTTGATGTGTCTAAATTCCAATTACTACATTACATTCACAAACGCATTTGTGGAAACCCATGCATTAATAAATGGAAACTAAAGAAGGTTGATTGAGATATAGATATTTATGAAATTAGTGAATGAGATGTTTCATGTTGGCTATTTCCTCCGTCCCATTTAAACTGTCACTTTAGCTCATATCACCAGCATATCTTTCAAACACACAATCATTATGGAGCGCACATATGGTGTTCCATCAGCTGCCACAAACACACCATCCATAAATACGCATTACGAGGACAATCATTTAACGGGTCAAGTGGCATCGCTTGTAACCCAAACCCGTATTCACCTGCATCCATATACGTCTTAAAATACCATGCATCGGATGGATCCAATAAGGTACAAACAACTCCGATCGTAAACCCTTTATACATAACATTCCTCTCTCCCCGTATCCGGATCCTCAACATGGCCCGGATATTAATAACCCCGGCTCTCGGATCAGGCTTGAGGTGAAATTCCAATTTGCCCATTTAACTAGATGATTGTTTTCTATAGTGAAACTTGGACCATTTGGTTGTTCGATTTGATATTGGTTAGTAAGTTTATTTTTGTTTGTTTTTTTTAATACGAGAGTAGCGTAGTCTGTGTTGGCGGCCTTTGTATCGGTATACTCTCTCCTTCATCGAAAATTTCGATAACTTGTTGAGTGTCTAGTCAAGAAGTACGGTTAATCCTTCAATTGGTTCATATAAGAAATTGATAGTGTCCTTCAATGTAAAACACTGTACTTTAATCACTCTTCGTTTCTCTTCGATTTTCCTGAATATAAATTTAATTAGTCAGACTCAAAACAACTATATAATGAAGTCATTTCCAAATCAAGGACACTTGGTCACTTACCAATAACCAACCAGTGGAGATGGGTAGACATGCCAGGTCAGCCAAATCAACGCCACGTGGATAATCGAACGGTTAAATTTAGAGCTGGCAAACGGGCAGAAGTGGCGGTGATCATATCTTCGATAGTCATGATTGGGAACCTGAATAACTACCGTTTCACGTCGGGTTACATGACCCGTTTCAATATCCACTTGAAAGCACGTGCACGCGCCGAGCGCACGCGCAACGACGGCCGCCTTCCGCGGCGGAAGCCGGTGACCTTTCGCAGTTCACACTACCTCCTTCTCCGGCTCTTCGAGTACACAGAGTGAAGAACGCAACCTTTAATCCTAAATTCCGAATCAATAACGATTTTCTTCCTTTTTGTGAATTTCGCCTTGTCCAGTGGTCTAGAGGATGATTGGGGAATCGGCGTAGTGATTTTTGGAATTTTCCGGTTGGCGGAGGAAAAAGGGCTTTTCGAACTGCACCATGGGGAGTAAGTGGTGCAGTCGAATAGCTGCATCAGTTGTATGAGAAAGCGGAGTGGCAAGTTTAAGAAAGTGAAAATTAAGAGCAAAAATTATACTCATGAGAAAGAAGAGATTTCTTCTTCCATGGCTGGCTATTGATGTTTTAATTTTTGTTATTGTGAGACTGTGGGAGGTATGGTGTTTTAAATACATAACACAAGCTAGATAGATAGAGAAGATCAAGTGACGTGTAAACTTGCGTTATGGGACGACTACATTGTGCGCAGACCATATTCGCCATAACTCTAATCAGCTATTCTAATGTAGGAAAAGAGTTGATTATGATTACAATTAGTTGTGTAATTAACTTGAAATTACAAATCAAATGAAAATCTTGACTCAACATAATTTATTTATATATTTAATCGAAAAAGGGATAGGGGGGTGGGGGTTGGATTAAATCGAGTCGAAAAGATAACATCCAATTTTCATTAGCTTTTTAATTGGTGTATTAAAAACAAATAATTCCACGGTCTAAATTATTTGTCATATTTTATTTGGTTACAATTATTAAAGTAGTTGAATTTGTTGTACTTAATGAACTCTGGTCAACTCATGTACATAAACTTGATCTACTAAGATTTTAGCCTTTTTGGAAGAGTGTTGTGCAAATTTACAGAAGTTGAACTATTCAGGTGTTAGGCCCGTTTGGATGGGCTTAATAAAAGCAGCTTTAAAAAAATACTTTTGAAAGTGCTGAAACTTATTTTTAAATAAGTAGTATGCGTTTGATAAACTGCTGAAGTTAAAAAAAAGTTGTTGATGTGTTTGGCAAATAAGTGCTGATAAACATTTTTTAAATCAAAATAGTCTGAAATACCCTTAAAAGCTTTTAACATAATAAAAGTTAATAATTTATATTTTACAGCCATAAATAATTATATTTTGCTATCATTCACATATTTCTTTCTCATCACAAATTTTTATAAGAGGATATAAACTTATTATAGATTTTAAAGATATAATATTTGAATAGATCAAAGAACGATTAAATTTATTTTAGTTTCATCCAATAATGAATATAATGTCTATCATTTACTATTAACTTGATGATACTGTTGGCATTATAGGGAAATCTTCTTGGCATGGAATATGATGGAACCCTAATGTATACCACAACACTATGTCTTTATTCTCAATTGCCCTGTCTCTGCAAAAGACGATAAAATTCAAAAGTTTTTTTTACTTTTTAAAACTGTGTCAAGTCAAAATCAATCAAACAGATCGAAACAGAAGAAGTTACCTGTCAGACCAAACAGCAAGAGTGTCATCACCTTGACTTTGATAAACAAAGAAGCCAGCAGCCCATTGTTCAGATTCATTATAAGGTGTGACCCAAATTTGGTTATTAGTAAAAGCAGCTCTCTTCTGTGGAGGATCATCATGGTCAAGTAAACTAGCAGCAGTTCCACCAGGAACAACTTTGTAACCAACAGGGTTCCCAACTCTAGACTTCTTATTAGAATTAATTACATGGAATTCTGAAGGATCATATAGTTTGAGCTTAATTTGTGCATCTTTTTCAGTTTTAGCCACATGTCTAACTGCTTTTAAGTAGCTTCTTCGCGGTGATTCTCCAGAAGAAGTCATCTCCTTGTGGAGATTCACCTTCACGAAAGAATTGTTCGATGGACCATCGATGTCCATGTCAAGATAGAAAGTTACATAGTGATCATGGATGACTCCTATTATGTTTTCAGATAAGAGAGTGCCATAGAGATACTCATTTTGGTTTACTTCATTCATGTTCACATATGGAGACCCTTTCACCATCAATATTCCACTTAGTCCAACCTATATAACAACAAAACAAATAAAAGAATCTTTAGAAGTAGTATCAAAAGAATCTTAGACTAACGATAAATGAAATCAGTTGAATAATCACGAGAGGTAGAAAATAGCACTCCTTAAAAATTAATCATAGCGTGCATAAGCTCACGAATCTAAAATTCAACTTGGAATTGATATTGAGATGTGACTAATGACCAATTGACGTGAATTGGTGATTATTGTTATGGAAAAAAAATTCTACAAGAAAATTTAGCCAGAATTTGGTCAGAATGATATTTTTTCTATGTTATTTCATCTTTTAAAACATATTTATTCTTTTAACTTTAATATCTTTTTAATTAAAAAAAAAAAAAAAAATCAATTTATTTTAAAATAAAAAAATATAATAATCTTTTTAATTTTTAATCAAATTTTTTGGTATTCAGCACTTCCCAATCATTAATATTCTACCGGCTCGTGTTTCACAAGTCTTTGTGGGATCTGACTTTTATACTGTATTTGAAAAACAGTAGATAAAAGAATAAGATTTATTTATGTTTAACTTAGCAATCATATGGGAATATTTATGTTAATAATTTGAAATTGAAAAAATAAATAAATGATCGGCTGTTGGATGTCAGATCTAATAAATATAAAAAAAAAAAATGCTTCCACTAGTAGATAAAAAATTAATCACTAAAAGCCAAAAAAATAAAATAATGTTTCAAACTACTTGATTCCTATATCTTAAAAATAGATATTCTATTCTACTTATTCAACTTAGAAAAGCGATTGAAGTTTATCATTTTCTTCTTATACTAACCTTGTCATTAAATGATTTTATATAGTATTAGTAGTTAAGCTTTTATTTTCAAAGTATAATTAATAAAGCTAATTTAATTAATATTTTTTTAATAAATACTTCCTTAAAAATAATATCAAATCAACACTGAACAGGTAAAATAAAACGGAGGGTTAGTCATTATCATCCTTCAAAAAATAGATAAGACATAAATAATTTAGTTTTATATATATATATATATATATATATATATATATATATATATCAATTTTCTCTATCAAAATTATAAACGGCTAATATAAAAGATCAAGAACTGCATATGTTAGAATTATGCAGTGCGAATTTAGATAACCAAATTATGTGACAATCAATTATTTTAAATCAATTTTTTATAAAAATAATATTTTTCTATATTAAGTAAATAAATTAATATTCAACTTATAGTCCTAAAAAATATCTACTATTATTTGTTTCTGATCAAATATTCAAAAAAAAAAAAATTAAAATATCAAACACGTTCACTTAAATTGAAACGAACTATCAAAGAGTTATGTTGTGCTAACCTTAGGTCGAATAAGTCCATCGTTCTGAAACTCCCAATCGACAATATAATCATAATTTGCTACTGACGCTGCCATTCTCACCACTAACGTCACCTTTGGCCTTACTTCGCGTATCTGTCCAAAGTTGCATGCAAAACCAACAAAATCAATACTATCAAACAATATTTTTTCAAAAACTAATGTCATACTGTGTTGACACACAACAAATTTACTTTTCTTGGTTTTCGTATCCAAAAACCCCGATTAGCAAACAGTCTCAGACACTGTACCATAAATTTAAGCACTTTTGTCATAGTGAATAAAGTTGAGTGTACCATATACTATTTTTTTTTTTAAAAAAAGAGTTAAATAAACTATTTACCGGTAAACCAGTAATTGGACATTCAGCATGTCGCCATCCAATATCACCAGCATATCTTTCAAACACACAAATCATATTGGAACGCACATATGGTGTTCCATCAGCTGCCACAAACACACCATCCATATAATACGCATTACGAGGACAATCATTTAACGGGTCAAGTGGCATCGCTTGTAACCCAAACCCGTATTCACCTGCATCCATATACGTCTTAAAATACCATGCATCGGATGGATCCATATAAGGTACAAACAACTCCGACGTAAACCCTTTATACATAACATTCCTCATCTTCCCCGTATCCGGATCCTCAAACATGGCCCGGGATATAATAACCCCGGCTCTCGGATCAGGCTTGAGGTGAAATTCCCAATTTGCCCATTTAACTAGATGATTGTTTTCTATAGTGAAACTTGGACCATTTGGTTGTTCAATTGATATTGGTTTGAGTAAGTTTATTTTTTGTTTGTTTTTTTTAATACGGGAGTAGCGATAGTCTGTGTTGGCGGCCTTCGGTATCGGTATACTCTCTCCTTCATTGAAAATTTCGATAACTTGTTGAGTGTCTAGATCAAGAAGTACGGTTAATCCTTCAATTGGTCTCATATAGAAATTGATAGTGTCCTTCAATGTAAAACACTGTACTTTAATCACTCTTCGTTTCTCTTCGATTTTTCCTGAATATAAATTTAAATTAGTCAGACTCAAAACAACTATATAATGAAGTCATTTCCAAATTCAAGGACACTTGGTCACTTACCATACCAACCAGTGGAGATGGGTAGACATGCCAGGTCAGCCAAATCAACGCCACGTTGGATAATCGAACGGTTAAATTTAGAGCTGGCAAACGGGGCAGAAGTGGCGGTGATCATATCTTCGATAGTCATGATTGGGTAACCCGAATAACTACCCGTTTCACGTCGGGTTACATGACCCGTTTCAATATCCACTGAAAGCACGTGCACGACGCCGAGCGCACGCGCAACGACGGCCGCCTTCCGCGGCGGAAGCCGGTGACCTTTCCGCCAGTTCAACACAACCTCCTTCTCCGGCTCTTCGAGTACAACAGAGTGAAGAACGCAACCTTTAATCCTAAATTCCGAAATCGAATTAACGATTTTCTTCACTTTTTGAATTTCGCCGATTGTCAGTGGGTCTAGAGGATGATTGGGGAAATCGGCGTAGTGATTTTTGGAATTTTCCGGTTGGCGGAGGAAAAAGGGCTTTTTCGAACTGCACCATGGGGAGTAAGTGGTGCAGTCGAATAGCTGATCAGTTGTATGAGAAAGCGGAGGTGGCAAGTTTAAGAAAGTGAAAATTAAGAGCAAAATTATACTCATGAGAAAGAAGAGATTTCTTCCTTCCATGGCTGGCTATTGATGTTTTAATTTTTGTTATTGTGAGACTGTGGGAGGTATGGTGTTTAAATACATAACACAGAGCTAGATAGATAGAGAAGATCAAGTGACGTGTAAACTTGCGTATGGGAACGGACTACATTGTGCGGCAGACCATATTCGGCATAACTCTAATCAGCTATTCTAATAGTAGGAAAAAGAGTTGATTGATGATTACAATTAGTTGTGTAATTAACTTGAAATTACAAATCAAATGATAAATCTTGAACTCAACATAATTTATTTATATAAATTTAAATCGAAAAAGGGAAGGGGGGTGGGGGTGGATTAAATCGAGTCGAAAAAGGATAACATCCAAATTTTCATTAGCTTTTTAATTTGTTGTTATTAAAAACAAATAATTCCACGGTCTAAATTATTTGTCATATTTTATTTGGTTACAATTATTAAAGTAGTTGAATTTGTTGTACTTAAATGAACTCTGGTTCAACTCATGTACATAAACTTGATCTACTAAAGATTTTAGCCTTTTTGGAAGAGTGTTGTGCAAATTTTACAGAAGTTTGAACTATTCAGGTGTTAGGGCCCGTTTGGATGGGCTTAATAAAAGCAGCTTTAAAAAAATACTTTTGAAAGTGCTGAAACTTATTTTTAAAATAAGTAGTTATGCGTTTGGATAAAACTGCTGAAGTTAAAAAAAAAGTTGTTGATGTGTTTGGCAAATAAGTGCTGATAAACAGTTTTTTAAATCAAAATGTCTGAAATACCCTTAAAAGCTTTTAACATAATAAAAGTTAATTAATTTATATTTTACAGCCATAAATAATTATATTTTGCTATCATTCACATATTTCTTTCTCATCACAAATTATTTATAAGAGGAATATAAACTTATTATAGATTTTAAAGATATAATATTTGAATAGATCAAAGAACGATTTAAGATTTATTTTAGTTTCATCCATAGGTAATAATAATTGTCTATCATTTACATATTTCTTTATTATCACAAATTATTTATAAGAGGAATATAAATTTTTATTTAAGTTGTATGTGCAACTTATTTTACATTTTAATAATATATAATTTGAATAGATATAATATAATAATAATAATAATAATATATAAAAATAATAAAGAATAATAAAATAAGTAATAATATATAATATATAATAATAATAAAGAATAATAAAATAATAATAATAATAATAATAAAGAATAGTAAAATAAAGTATAATAATAATAATAATAGCAAAATAAAAAAATATTAATAATAATATATAATAATAATAATAACAATAATAATATATAATAATAATAATAACAATAATAATAAATAATAATAATAAGATAACAATATGAAAATAATAATAATAATAATAATAAATAATAATAATAATAATAATAATAAATA
The DNA here is from genome assembly GCA_022817965.1 of Solanum lycopersicoides. NCBI lineage: Eukaryota > Viridiplantae > Streptophyta > Magnoliopsida > Solanales > Solanaceae > Solanum > Solanum lycopersicoides. The sequence goes on from CM040625.1 coordinate 84,545,034, forward strand.
ATAATAATAAAATAAATAATAATAATATATAAAATATTAATAATAATAAATAATAAATAATAATAATAATAATATGAAAATAATAATAATAATAATATATAATAATATATAATATATAATATATAATAATAATAATAAAAATAAAGAATAATAAAATAAAGAATAATAATAATAAAATATTAATAATAATAATAATATATATAATAATAATAATAATATAATAATAATAATAATAATAAAGAGTAATAAAATAAATAATAATAAAATAATAAAATATTAATATACTAATAATTATAATAAAAATAAAAATAAAAATAAAAGAAATAAGGGCAAAAAGGTAAAAATGTGGTCAACTTAAAACAGCTTATAAGCTAAAAAAAAAAAAAAAAATCTTACCCCAGCTTTTATCTTTTGGCGTAAAATAAGTTTTTTTTAACTTAAAATAAGTTATTTTGAGTATTGCCAAACACCTAAATAAGTCAAAAACCAGTTTTTAAGTCAGTTTGACCAGCTTTTAAGCTGAGCCAAACAGGCTTCTTTGGTTGGTCTTTAATTGAGTTAATTAATGTTAAAAATTGGAAAAGTTACATACTTGATCGATTAATTGAAATGATTATATTTACTAGCTAAGTGTATATATATATATATATATGTTAGTTATGAATTTGATGAACAATTATATAGTGTTGGAATAAAATATAGAGAGAGAATACAACACCTAACTCTTTTGTTATTCTAAAAGTTTAAGGAGAACTTATGAAAAATGACAAAAGAAATGTGTGGTAGTAAGAGGCGGAGCCAAAATTTTCAATAAGGGGTTCATAATCTGTAGAAATAGGTAGCCGAAGGGTGTTTGACATCTACTATATATATAGATATATATATATAAATTTATTTTAATCATGTATAAATAATATAATTTTTTTCGAAAGAGGTTCGAATGAACTACCTTAATACAATGTAGCTCCGCCCATGATGTGCGGGGGTTGGGGGGGATAATGTTGGAGATACATCACAATCCTTACATATTTGATATTAATATTAAATGGGCGAAAGGAAAGTATCAACTTTTGTTATTTTCCACTTATACAATTTTGCCACCTAATTTAATTAATATCGTTATCGATGTCAAACGTTGATCACCACTAAGAAAAGAGAGAAAAGGATATCTTATTCCGTATAATAATGAAGGAAAAGGATATTTCATTTGTAAGAAAATATTTTAAGCAAAAAATAATTGTTTTATATATCAAATGCATCCTTAGTTTCAAATATTAGGCATCATATTAAGCACGATTTGTTCTATATAATACTTACATTTTACAAAAACAAGAAGTTGTTCATTTCTTAAATCAAATTTATCCTTACTTATTTAAATTAATACGTTAATTAAGATGAAATATTTTATGTAAGAGATTAAAAATACTTTAGACAAGTACTTTTAGGGGTCGTTTGATAGAAGGTGTAAGACATAAAATAATGAATATTAAAATTAGTTTTTATATTACTGTTCTCTTGTTAAGTATAATTTTTTCAACTTATACACGATAAATCATAATATTATTAGTAATATCGAAGTTATTAATGAATATTTTATAATGATTAAAATTACAATTAGTCTTGAAAGTATAAAAGATAAAAGTTAAAAAAATATAAAGATATTTTTAAAATGTTATACTATATTATTCTTAATATATCAAATTAATATAATAATTAATTTTTATATTATTAATATATTAAATTCACATTATTTTGATACACCCTATCAAAATGCCCTTTAATAACTTAAGTTATGAAATTTCTTTATTGGAAAGTTCTTTTAAAAAAACATAAAATTTGGTAGAAGCCAAAATACTTTTTCAAACTTTTTGGAGTCAATATTGATGGTGGGGTCCTATGATGGAATCTGAGCTATGTTTGATGTGTCTAAATTCCAATTACTACATTACATTCACAAACGCCATTTGTGGAAACCCATGCATTAATAAATGGAAACTAAAGAAGGTTGATTGAGATATAGATATTTATGAAATTAGTGAATGAGATGTTTCATGTTGGCTATTTCCTCCGTCCCATTTAAACTGTCACTTTAGCTCAAAAAATTATTAGCGAATGTTGTTGAATACATCCTCCTTATTCTGAGGTCAAGTAATGGATCGAGATGATCCAGCTGATCAAAGTTATAATTGGACATGATGGTTAAAAGATAATGTGTTTTTATATCTGTTACTCCCTCCGTTTCGAAAAGAATGTTCTTATTTTCTTTTTAGTATGTTTTAGAAAGAATGATCCTTTTTCTTTTTTGGTAATACTTTAACTTTAAATTTCTACGTGACATGTTTTAGACCACAAGATTAAAGGACACTTTGGTACATTTGACATAACTTTTATTTAAAACCACAAGATTAAAAAGTCTTCTTTCTTTTTTTAAACTCCGTTCCAAATCAAACTGAATCATTTTTTTTGAAACGGAGGAAGTATAACATTTTGATATGATAATAAATGTTTGACCCTAATATATATTATAAACTTAGGTAGATCATCAAAAGATCAAGTAAACTAGTTGTAATACCCCTTTTAGCTTCTTTTATTATTTTTTTCTTGGTGTTGTAATTTTGTGATTAATTTTCTTCTTTGAGAAGTTCAACTTTGTTAAAGGAGTTAGTTGGACCATCAATATTCATATCCACGTGAAATATGAAGTGACCATTTATGGCTCAAATTTATCAATGTGATAACACTCTCTGACACTGGTAAATATTTATGGCTCAAATTTATCAATGTGGTCTGTGGTTAGTGATTTTTCGTGGATTTTATTTTTCCAATAGTAAAAATTACATAAATGTCATAGGATAATCATATTTTATTCCTATGTTTTTTCAAATTATAAAAATTCTTTAGAATTATAAGATCTTGGTTATATCAGTAAATTTGTAGATACATAGCTTAGAAATTACAAGTGATATATTACTTAATGAAAGAGATGTATTTTGTATCTGAGATGAGAGAAATATATTCGAAAGGGGATGGAGAGGTATCGGGAAGAGAGGAGGGATGTATCTAAGAGGGGTTAGAAATGTATCTGAGAAGAGATTAAGAATTTAATAAATAGATTTATTAGAAATTAAAAAAAAACTACATAGTAAAAATAAAAATTACAATTCAAATTAAAGTGTCATCAGTTTGTTACAATTCAAAAACTATATAGTATTGACTATATGTTTTGTATTAAATTTTAAAAACTGACTTTAATTTTTAGGGAAAATTGTATGAAATAGCATATTATATTAATTCAAATTAAATGCTATAATCATAGTTTATTCTATTTGTAATTCGCAGCAAATATCTCATTTTATTGCTATCTGGTTCGATATACAATCAGCCATTTTCGGTATACAATTACCCATTCGGTATACAAATGTACAAAATGAGTTTGTATTTGTATAAAGCGAGAGAAAATCATATATACAAATATATATATTTTCGTCATGTATACTTATTATTATACAAATACAGATCTTTTTGTACAAATTATAATGTATAAATGAATTTATACAAAATTGAACAATCCGTATAAAATTGGATGTATCTAGTGAATTATATAAATCAAAAGCTTGGTAGCAAATATACAATTTGCTATAGAGCGCAATTATGCAAACTATAGCTATAACATACAAATATGATTTTTACATTTGTTACATGTGAAAGTTGCTCTAAATTTTATCATCTATTTTCTAATTTTTTTGCTTTGAACATAGGAAGATGAGGAAGATGACAACCATTGGCCCATTTTTTATTTGAAAAGTTGGGCCTTTGAATTGTCCCATAGACATTGGGCCTCTTGGGCTTGTGTCCGAAATTTGTTACTTATCCATACCTTCAATGGGCTTCATGTTGAATCAGCTCGGGAAACATCGACATGGCGGTTGGGGGGGTGGGATGGGGGATATATAGTGGATTTTGAGATTATCATTTAAGTCATAATTATAAGGGCAAAGACAGAAATCACATACTTTTAAAGTAAAATTACCATTTGTCCCTTATAAGTTTATAATGACAAAAATCCTCAAATGATACAATAATATAAGCATTGATACATTAATCTGACGCGCGAGATACATTAATTGTTAAGTAAGATACATTACATTTTATACATGATACACTAATTTGAGGTACATTTTATACACGATACATTAATTTGATTAAAGAGTTACATTAATTTGATATGCCGATACATTAATTTGATGTGTGAAAATAATGGATTTTGAAAATTTATAAAACTAATAGGGGATAATGATAATAAGAGAACTTAAAGGTGGATTTCTGTCATTTATCCTAATGATAATATCTATAAAAAAAATTGCAACATATCATATGTGCGATCAAAATTATTATAAAAAAACTACATTTGAAGTTTGATAATAACTCACCTGAAGTTTGACTTATCAATAAATTTTCAATATTTTTACTTGAAGTTTGATTTATCAAAGTTAAATTTATAACGTCATTTATCCATCAAAACTAACAAAATAAATCGAATTCATCAATTTTAAATAATAAATGCACCCTAACAAAATACATGTGTAACCAGAGGTTTGATTGACTGCATCCAAACTGAAATATAGAACCCTATCCATTACGTTTGCTAAATATTCTTAATTTAGAGCATGTGATATCATCAAAACTTTGAAATTTGAAATAGTTATGAAAGAATAAAAAAGAAGAAAAAAATAAAGTTATACTCTCTTTTTAGTTTATATTAGTTATCGTAATTACTAAAAATATATGGTTTAAAATGTTTTCTTTGTAGTTCTTTTGCTTTTAGTTGCCACAATAAATTTTCATTTTTACTTATTTTTTTAATATATCAAAAGAAAAACATATTATTTTTTCTGTTCATTTTTACTTGTCATATTTAAATTTGACACATCTCAGAAGAAAATAGTAATAATTATGGCTATTCTACCACACAACTCTTATAGTTTATGTTTAATATTAAATTTTGAAAAATAAGTAATTAATATTAAGAATAAAATATGAAAGAAAATAATTATTTTTTCTTAATATGTTTGAAGTGACAAGTAAAAATGAAAATTTATTTATGAAATAGTAAATAAACAAAAATATGCAGAGAAAGTATTATTTTTCATGTGAAAAATATTAATTAGACAAATAAAAATAAATGAAGGAAGTAATCATCGTTTTATAAAGCAAAATGCAGTAATAATTATTTTTTCTCCACTTTTATGCTTACTCAGTAAATATACAGAAAAATAAATATATGATGAAAAACGAGAATAACATTAAACAATATATCCAAGTAACTAAATTTTTACATCAATATTTTCTTAAAATATATTTTAGAAAAAAACACGACACATAAAATAAAACGAAAAATATATAATTACACAACCATTGATCAAATATGGCAACTTGCAAGTTAAGAACGTGTCAAATAAGCAATGCTATATTCAAATAGACTTTACACAGAGAAGCAGGTGACATAAATTTAGTGAGTTTTTGGCCAAAAACATCTTTTAACTATATCCAAAACTTAAACTACATTCTTAAAGTATTACTTCTAGCAGAAAACATCTTTTAACTATACCCTAAACTTAAACTATATCCTTAAAATATTATTTTTAGCAAAAAATATCCTTTAAGTATTTATAAATGAATAACTTTTATCATTTTGTTAGATATTGTCAATAAAACTAATGGATCTTACGAAAACATGAACAGTTAACGTGACTATCAACAAAAGTTATTCTGCATGATTTCATTACTTGCTACAAGAAGTTCTTGAAAAATATAAAAAGTCTTAGACATTGTTGCTTATGGAAACTAAAAATGATTGGAAGATGTGCTCGTACATAATTTGCCTTTTTGGTAACAGAAAAAAGTTGTTATTATTATCTTTTTCTTCACCAAACAAATCAACAGATTTTTAGGTCAATCTAATATTGAAGTGATCAAAATATTAATTATGTCCCGTATTTGAGTTTCATTCTACATTATTAGAAGCGGAAGTCTCCAACAAATGTCGCTTCTAGCATATTCAATTGAGAAGAAATATATTTAAGCTAATAATATTTTTAATTAAAATTACATGAAAAATGAATTAAAATAACGGTCAAATTAAAAGTTTTGCATAATTATTAACTCAATTACGAAAAAGTTCACGATAATATTCTTGGCATAACGAAGAATAATAATTAGGAAGGGACTACTTAATTTTTATGGGATATATCGAGTAGTTTTACGAAATATTCATGTAGAAGGATGAAAATTGCTCACTTTAAAATACTTGAAGGATGTTTTATGGTAAGAATGATACTTTAAGGATGTAGTTTAAGTTTGTGTATAGTTAAAGGATGTTTTCTGCTAGAAATGATACTTTAAGGATGTAGTTTAAGTTTGGAGTATAGTTAAAGGATGTTTTTTGCCAAAAATTCTACATTTAGTATGACGAAATATATTTACATAAAAATATTTTTAAAATATAATATACTGTTTGAAAGATTATTTTTTTTTAACTTTTATTCGGTATTAATAGTTTTTATTTAAAATTTAACTAATCCTAACTCAAATTTGAGAATCTACTTCATGATAAATAATTCAATCACGACTCGAGAGTCTCAACTCTTAATAGTAGATTAAGTAAGGTATGATTTACTCAATTTTAGATCGAAGTTATTTTATTTGAAAATTACATATTATTTTCTTTACTTACTTTAATAGAATTCGGAGTCTAAAGGGTACAAAATATTAACAAAAATTCCAAAACGGCATATAAAATTTTATATTAACCAAAACGGCAAAATCGCTGCATCAGCAGCGATTTACTCCACCGGAAAAGGCAAAATCGCTGCCTCTGCAGCGATTTTGCAAAATGTGTTTTTTTTTAAAAAAAAAATGAAATCACTACCTAGGCAGCGATTTTAAATTATTTTAAAAAAAAAATCGCTGCCTAAGCAGCGATTTATAATTTTTTTTAAAATATAATGAAAATCGCTGCCAAGGCCGCGATTTCCAAAAAAAAAAAAGACAGCGATTTTCCTTATTTAAAAAAAAATAATTATAAATCGCTGCCTAGGCAGCGATTTTGCTTTTTTCGATGGAGTAAATCGCTGCTGATGCAGCGATTTTGCCATTTTGGTTAATATAAATTTTTATATACCGTTTTGGAATTTTTGTTAATATTTTATACCCTTTAGGCTCCGGACTCTACTTTAATATAACTCTTCTATTGTTTTGACTTTTGATATAATATAATGCTACCAACAAAATGGTATTTTCAATTTATTCTAGAAACATGACACTAGCTTTTCGATCCAACAAATTAATTACTAGGAAGTAATCACAAAATGATTTTTTTAATAGACTTTTTCCTACTTAGGACCCGTTTGGTAGGAGGTATTGATCAAAAGAATCCATGGATTAAAGTTTAGTCTAATAAAAACATTGTTTGATTACTTTATTTAACCTGATTGATGAATTAGTTATACCTCATACAAGGTCTTATTTTATCCCTAGGAAAGGAAGGGCTAGCTAATTCAAGGTTTATCAATCCTTGGATAAGATCCCTAAATGACTAAATTATCACCAAATCTTTTTTTCTATTTTTTTTGTAATTAATGTTCTTTTTTATTTATATGAGAATATTTATAAATATTCATTTAAATTCTCCAAATTTGTTCCATATAATTTGATGATTTCACAAAGTAATATTTTTTTGGGATAATTGTATAGAATGACAGACTAATAATATAAAATAAATATAGTAGCTATCTTTTGATTTATTTGTGTTCCATAACAGACTGTTTGTCAGTCCCACTCTCCCTCATATTCTCGCTCGCCACTCTCCTCTCTCGCTCCATCTCTCGCTCGCTTCCTCTCACTTTTATACAGCACAAGTGTATAAAATCTAATTCTATTTGTATAAAGCGAGAAAAATTGTATATATACATATATTTTCGTTCTCCTCTCTCCCCTCTCCCAGATCTCGCTCGCCACCCTCACCTCTTATACAAACAGAAATGAATTGTATAAATTGTGTTATGTTTGTATAAAGCAAGAGAAAAATATATATAAAAGGGGGAACTTACATAAATATACTATAGTAAAAAAATATTTACCATTTATAGCAATAATAATTTTTTTTCACTTGATTAGTTTTAATTCATTTATAATACAAGTTTAATACATATTACAAAAACAATTTATTATTCACATTTAATACAAGTTTTAATGATGGATAATATATTTTTCGCACATTTTAATACATTTATAATACAATGTGTCAAATTTTTACAAAACAAAGATAATATATTTTAAAAAACAATTATATTTCATATATATTGCATACATAATTCACTTTTAATTCATATTGCAGATTTTACATAAGATTGCTATAAATGGTAATAAATAAAAAGTATCGCTAAAATCAGTAATTATTTATTAAAATGTACCAATTTATGTAATTTTTCCTATATAAAATACATATATATTCGACCTATACACTTATAATTATACAATAAAAATACTCCCCTGCCCAGTTTCTTTTGCCTTTCTCTCTTTCTCGTTTTATACAAATTCAAGTTATATATAATTTGTCTCTTTCTCGTTTTATAAAATTCGATTCAATTGTATATTCCCTGCCCAAGTCTCTTTTGCCTTTCTCTCATTCTCATTTATACAAATTCAAATTATATATAATCATTCCATACACTTATAATTCTACAATTTATTTTATACACTTCGTTTAATACAATTCTCTGCCCAAGTCTCCTTCTTTTTCTCGTTTTGTACACTTTGTTTTATACAATTCGCTTCAATTGTATACGTATAGCGAATTATACATTTATAAGTTTGCTATGGAGCGCAATTATGAAAACGTTGCTATAGCATATAAATATGAATTTTACATTTGCTATATGTGAAAGTTGCCCTATTTTTTTCTCCATGTTTGAGTTGTCATATTGGGTTTTTTTTCGGTGTTTTTTCTTTTTTTAAATATAGTTCGTCGATTGACCACTTGAACTATTTTTTTTATTTTTAAAATAAGCTTCGTGTATTTGAACAATTTAAGTAGCCTTAAATTCATGTTAAGTTTAAGGTATATTTGACCAACAAAAAATTAGAAATATACCGTGTGACATATCACACCTCAAAATTAATAATATTTTTATATATATTTTTTAGTATTTAACTTGACTAGTTAAATGAAATATAAAATCTCACAATAACTCAAGGGAATAATAGAAAATAAACTTTTTCTAGAGTTTTAAACCAAACATAAGACTAGGCAGGAAACAATGAACCAAACACTTGATAAAAACTAATTCATGCGTCAGTAATCCTGCATTATGCATCTTTGTACTAAACGATCCCTTATAGTTTAAATATTCTTTATAAGAACATTCTTGAACAATTAGGTCTTGAGTCTATTTATATTTTCGTACTCAAATTTTAATATTTATTTAGTTTGATGTTTTTTAATTTCATAATTTTATGTGTTATATTTATGAATTAGAAGGTATTTCATTCATATTTTTATTCAAAGAGGTTCACATCGAATTCAACTATGGTGTCATGTCGAATTAAATCTTAGATTTATATTTAATTTATACCTCATAAACAAATTCAGTTAAAAAATGATAGTCAAATTTTATAAAGAAGGCCCAAGAACTCTATTCATTCATCATCACATTTATGCTTTGAAAAATAAGATATTTGTTTAGACCCTCAAATTTGAGCCTCCTTATTTTCTTTAACAATATTAAGATTATTAAGTATTCTTTAAAACATTTATTTTCTTATTAAATGTCGAACTCCTTATCAAATAAAAATCGAACAAACAAGTATAATGAATAAAATAGTATTTATAGAAAAAGTTAAAAAAAAAAATCTGCATCTCAAAGCAATTTTTTAAGAAATATATTTACCACTTTGCAGTTTAAAAAAAAAATGATTTTGTAAATAAAAATATTATTTAAAAATTAACCGATTTATTTTTTACTCTAGGTCACAAAGTGTTTGACGGTTCGAGCTGCCATGGATTCATTTGAAAAGTAAAACCATTTGAAAAGTAATTAATTAGTCAATTTTGTGTGTTATAAATTTCTAGATTAACCATTTTTGGGTCTATATATTAGGCCTATATATAATAGATATAACTATATTTGTTTGATAATGAAAAAGGGAATTGGTGGCTTACATAATAAACTGCCTTATTTGACCTTTTCTTTTTCTGTTGCACGTTAAAGGAAAAAAAAATCCATTTTATTTGGAAAATAATTTAATATCTTCAAAAAATTTAAAACAACTCTTAAATAATATAATTATCATCTTTTTTAAATAAAATTTAAAAATAAAATATTATTTTCGAAAGACTTTCTACTCAAGTTTAGACGGATAATTAGTACTATAACAAACTCCATGTATATGTATATATATAAGATTTTTGCGTAAATTCATACGTTTTTTATTCATACCTTTAAAAAGTAGTACATTTTTCTTCGACTTTATTTAAAGCTTGAAATAGGAATAAAGGTTCATTAATCGTGTAATTAACATCTTAATTTTGCCAGCTTATGAAGATTTTATTTGTAATAGTAACCTAAGTAACTAATGCCTTTTGTATTCACAAAGTCATTATCATTAATTTAATATAATCAGAAAAAAATATCACATGTTGATACGTTTAACACACAATTATATTGTATCACGTTATAATAATCAACATATCTGATAAATTAATAAAAAGTAAGAACCATGATTTTATGAAATATATCACTTTCATTATACACATGACTTAACATTTAATTCACGAGATTTTTAACTCAACACAATAATTATCATTAATTTCTTATTATTCACACAATTAAAGAAATCTTTTCTAGCTACTGTTTGGATTTAAATATATTTTTTCCATATGAAAAAGTCAATATGATCACAATTTCTACACGTTATTATAAATATATTTTTTCCATATGAAAAAGTCAATAAAAAGAAGAGACCCGTTAAAGATACTACCATAAAAGATCATTAAACCAAACGAAAATTTGACACATAATCCCAATAAAGCATTCACATTCTACAAATCTTTTTAAGGAAAATAAATAAAAAGTACTACTCTCTCCCACAATGTGACGGTCTTTTCTTTTTAGACTGATTTATAAAAAAAATACATATTTTTAAAAATTATAATAAAAAATATTTTAATTTCTAAATTTTGTTTTTATCATAAAAAATAAGTATTGAAAAAACACTCTTAAATTTAATGTAAATTTATAATTTTATTTTTGAATTATCGATAACTTCAAAAAAAAAAAATTGACTAATTATATTTAAATATATCTCAAATCTTGCGATATAATTGTGTATTTTTAATATTTCTCTAAGCTTTTTATTAAATTTTTTATATTTTTATAAGAGTTTAAATCATTTGTTATGTCATGTGACATTTAAAAATTTAAGTAAGTTTAATCAATCGAAAGCAAAAATATCTTTCAAGCCTGTCAATAATTCAAAATAAAATAACTTATATTAACTTTACGATTATACAATTTAAATTAAAGATAAAAAAAATATAGTGATAAAATAGTAAGGAGGGAGTAATATTATGTTGTCTTTTTACTTTCCCAATAACATTACAGCACCCCGCCGGCCCGAAAACCCATAGTCACTGAACCTGTTCTCCCCATCGGACTCTGTTTTCAAGAATTAAAAATTCCAAAAATTCTGAGTTTCAATTTAAGTTTTCAAGCTGAATCAATCGGGAAAACCCAAAAAGTTTCAATCTTTTTTGTGTTTTTCATCTATGTGAACACCAGAAAGGATTTTCTCGACTTGTTGACTTGTTTGAATTTTGATCATACTGAAAAAAATGACTCAATTGAAGCCCATTCTTACGCATTTGGATTCCATTCCTTCCACCCCAGGAAAGTTTAAGCCTGATAAGTCTTCACCCTATAATCTTTATCGTCTCCGTTTTCACCCTACTCTGTTTCCCAGGTTTACTCTTTGGTCCTTTTTTTTCATCTTTTTCATCGTTTTGCTCATCTTTTTCTCGTCTCCGTCCAACCCCACCGCCGGGAAAAGCCGCCGGAGTCTGAAAAACTCTCTTTCGCCATCTCCCGCGCTCGGCCCGAACTGGGAGCGTCGGGTTCGGGCCTCGGCCCGACCAAGGTCTAAAACGGGCTTTACCGTTCTAGTCACTGGTGCTGCCGGTTTTGTGGGGACTCATGTGTCGCTAGGCCTGAAACGCCGTGGAGACGGCGTTTTGGGTCTGGATAATTTTAATCAGTATTATGATGTCGGGCTGAAAAAAGCCCGACAGAGCCTTCTTGAGCGTTCTGGGATTATGGTAGTTGAGGGTGATATTAATGATGCTGTTTTGCTGAGGAAGCTGTTTGATGCTGTTGCTTTTACACATGTCATGCATATGGCAGCTCAAGCTGGAGTTAGATATGCAATGCAGAATCCAGGTTCTTATGTTCATAGTAATATTGCTGGTTTTGTTAGTTTGCTTGAAGCATGTAAAATGGCTAATCCACAACCTAGTATTGTTTGGGCTTCATCAAGTTCTGTTTATGGATTGAATTCAAAAGTACCCTTTTCAGAAAAAGATAGAACTGATCAGCCTGCTAGTTTGTATGCAGCCACTAAAAAGGCTGGTGAAGAAATTGCTCATACATATAACCATATATATGGTCTTTCGATTACTGGATTGCGGTTTTTCACAGTTTATGGACCATGGGGTAGGCCTGATATGGCTTATTTTTTCTTTACTAAAGATATTTGAGAGGGAAGGAAATCAAGATTTTTGAGACAGCTGATCATGGTAGTGTTGCTAGGGATTTTACTTATGTTGATGATGTGGTAAAGGGTTGTTTGGGAGCATTGGATACCGCGAAAAAGAGCACAGGGAGTGGGGGAAAGAAGAAGGGTGCAGCTCAGTTGAGGATTTTTAATTTAGGTAATACAAAGCCGGTGCCTGTTGGGAGACTTGTTAGTATTTTGGAGAAGTTGTTGAAGGTGAAGGCAAAGAAGAAGGTTATCCAAATGCCGAGGAATGGGGATGTGCCATTTACGCATGCTAATATTACTTTGGCACATACAGAGCTGGGATATAAGCCTACTACTGATTTGGAAATGGGGTTAAAGAAGTTTGTGAAGTGGTATGTTAGCTACTATGGTTCGAAGAAAAAGAAGAGTTCTTGGTGAAGTTCTTAAACTTGGTGTTGTGTTGTTTCTCTCTAATGTTTCCTGTGCGTTGATGATACCTCTTCATTGATTTGCCACATTGTTTTAGGTATTCTATTTGTAGGTGATCATTGTACATTCTACTACTGCTACAACTAAAGCATGTTTGATCTATCGACCCTCTTATGGTGGTTGTCATGTTTCATTAATCACCATACTCATAATACTTTGGATTAAGCTCCTGTTTATTCGATTTGTCAGAACTGCTATAAAGAAACATATCTGTTTCCCTCTAAGTTCAGTTTTATTCGTCCTTAATCAGTTTACTAATATTCAACTTCAAGAATGATAAAAATAAGTTATTAAACAGGCTGTGATGAAATTTTAATGTAGTCGGAAGTTGATAACTTTTCATTTGTTTCCTCCATTTACTTTGCTAGGATGTCGTGATATTTATTTGCTCATCCTTACGTTTTATAGTTGTACCTTCCCCTTCGACTCCATTAGAGTAGTTTAGATTTTTCATGTCATTGCTTTAGATAGTCTGTAATTTGGAAATTTAGCTTTTCCTAGTATAAAAGAACAACCATTTCATATGGTAAATATTGTTAAACTCACCAGTAATCGTGTATTACTGTGCTGTTTTCGTCCATCTTTGGGATTCACTAGCTTGTTAAGACCTTTTTTCTGTGGAAAAGGAATTTTGTATGTATCTTTAGTGAAAGTTCTGTCTTTTTATAGATGGTAGCATCAGACTCTTTTGTTTTGTTTGCTAATTTTCTTTTTTTTCGTTGATAAAAAAGCAACAAAAGTTGTAGTCTTTTAGCCCATTCATGTGTTTACATGACATGACAGCTATGGACATATGTTTATTTGGTTTTGTCACCATCAAAGAAGGTGCTGGGCCTGACTCTAATCTTGGAATTTTGTTTCTAAGGAACAAAATTATTTGGCGGAACGGGGCAAGGGCTGTGCCAGATGCACAATCTGCTCTGTAGCCAATTCTGAAAGGACATTTTAGGATCCTTGTACTTGTTTAAGATGTTATCTCTATCAGTCAAGAAGTTATATTTTGAGCTTGCTTTTATAGGTATTTTCCTCTTCTTAACTAGTTAGGCATCACATTTTTCTGCTTTGTATGGTCTATTGTCTTCTTTAAACTGCGTTGTTATGTGTTACTCGAGATGAGGGTCTTTCGGAAACAACTTCTCTATCTCCACGAGATAAGGGTAAGGTCTGTCTACACTAGCTAGTCCTATACTGAATTGTCTGTCTGCTCTTTCCCTATGGAGTGATGATGCATGTTTTCGGTGCTGCTTTAATTATTGATAGTTAAGTGGATAGAGACACTACTAGTCTTCTGGTTCGGGTTGCTTGTTCAGATATATGTTGCAGATTAGTCAAATTAACTCTTATGTTTGTTGATGCAAAAAGAGGAAAATAATCGTCTTTTGGATAGAACTGTTAGATTGTTTTACATTAGTTGAGCGACTGAGTTGTTGTTGTCTTATATAATTATGGACAAATTCTCGTCTCATGATTTAGCTTTTGGAGTTGATTTAAGCTCCCGAGCATGAACATATCATTGGGTTCGACGTTCACATGCTTTATGATTTATGAACTAATCGACAGATTTTTCATTGTAAATGTCAGTTATTGCATAGTGCATACTGTGGAATTACATTTATCATCTGGATTTATCAATTGAGGTGAAAATGAAACATTATTATTGCCGTAAACTTATTGTGTCCCCTAATTAAACTTTGGCCAATATGCAGATTTTTGATTATTTTACTCTTATATCTCATTCTAAACAGCTTTTGATCTTAATTTTCTGTTGCTTTCGACTATAGTTAGTGAAAGCCAATTTTATTCCTAGGTTCACATCCAAGCCCATAAATTGCAATATTGAAGATTTCAATATCGAATATTATTGCATAAGTTAGTGGAGGACATCACTTATATTATAATCATAATTTATAATAAAACATTGGAAACCAAAATCAAAACCATATTTCCAACTCCAAAAAGCATGAGGAAAAAAAATACCACATTTCATAACTTAAAAAATGATTAATTATATATATATATCTATATGTCGTAAGCTATAAAATAAATGGCTAAAAGTGAAGCCTAATTTATTACCAGGGAAGATAAACATCGACAAAATCGACTAGATCAATATGAAATATATATGTATTATTGAAATATATATGTATGGTTGTCGTGTTAATCGGACATCAACGTTCGTACTCTTTTTTAAGAGAAAAATGTTATTTTTTTTTTGGTTGAAGGGTCAACACTTCCCAATCAGTGGCTTGCTTAGGATTGAATTGAACTGCTATTTTATAGGTCCTTTAATTAAAGGGCAAATGATCAAAATCACATACTTTTAAGACAAAATTACTATTTGTCCTTTATAAGTTTATAATTACAGAAATCCCTCAAACCGATACAATAATATAAGCGCTGATACATTAATTTGATGAGCGAGATACATTAATCGTTAAGTAAGACACATACATTTTATGCATGATACACTAATCTGATGCGCGAGATACATTAATCTGATACGCGAGATACATTAGTTTGATGCACTGATACATTAATCTGATGCGTGAAAATGAGAGATTTTGGGAATTTGTAAAACTAATAGGGGATAATAATAAGAGAACTTAAATGTGCGATTTTCGTCATTTTTCTTTAAAAGAGTCAGCCCGTCCCAACCCATTTAACTCTCTAGCTCGTTAGAGTTTAGTTGGATTGAATTAAGGCAATCCATTTTGACAGCACTACTTTTAGCTAAAGAAAGAAAACAATTAATTGCTATTATTATATATTGTGAAGCTTTCACATATAGCCACTTAAAAATAACTAATTACTTTTCATAGCTATAGTTTGATAATTACAATTTGTAGCTACATGTTATATGGAGGAGAGAGGCGAGCGAGACTGGGAGAGAGAGGAGAGAGGCGAGAGAGAGGGGGAAAAGAGTGGGAGAAAGGTGAATTTTATATGTATATTGGTTAGATAATTGTATATTATACATATATATTTGTATATATGACAAGAGAGATTGGGAGAAGGAGAAGAGAGGCGAGCGAGAGAGGGCAGAGAGTAGGAGAGATGTGAATTGTATATGTATATAATTGTATATAACTGTATATTATACATATACATTTGTATAAATGCAAGCGAGATTGGGAAAGGGAGGAGAGAGGCGAGCGAGAGAGGGAAGAGAGGTGAATTTTATATGTATATAGGTTAAAAAATTATATATTATACATATGTATTTTGTATATCCTGACGAATTATACATGTACAAACATGACTAATAATACAAACTCGAAGTCAACTCACGTAATTGATGTATAATGTTAGTCGCGAGTGGTAATTATAGCAAACTATAGCTATGATGAGTAATTAAATAATATAAGTTTACTTAGCCACGTAATTTTCCCTATATTGAACATATCAATTGCTAATTATTAATTTCACTAATTTAAAATATAAATAAAATTAAATTTAATATTAAAAAAATATTTGTTAAATCTTGAATCGTACGGCTAAAAACATATCAAAGGAGAAGAGGGACCCATCCACGTGTTTGTGTTTCATTATTGTTAATCACCATTCAACATAACACAGCTCATTACGCCTCTGTCTGATTTTACGAAGAAATTTTATAGACCCAAAAACCCAAAATGCCACCTCTCTGAGGAAGATGAGTTTTTTTTCCCTTCTTCTTGTTATAGAACAAATTCAAGAACTTTAATGGGTGGGTATATGCAGTGAAAGGTGAATAAATCAGCTATGAAAGGAGGTGTCCTTTCGGCTCCTGGTGATTACATCTACTTCAAGTCTCAAGTTCCTCTTCATAAGATCCCTGTAATGACTGATTCCATCAATTTTTAGTTTTTTATGATTTGGGTTTTCTTTGATTTTGCTTAACTGTTTGGTTTCTCAAATGGGTCCGTGTCTTTTTTCTAGTTGATTGTGTTTTGTTTGTTTTCTTGAATTTCTATGAATCTGAATGTATGATCATGTTGTGATTTGCCCAATTGGATATTTGTTTTTGATTTTTTTTTTCCTATTTTGCTTGACTCTGTTGTGACTGCTAGGTGACCAATGAGTATCACAAGTAAATTGGCATGATAGCTGTTGTTTATTGAAACATGAATGTGACTGGTAGGTGGACAATGAGTATCACAAGTAAATTGGCACGATAGCTGTTGTTTATAGAAAACATGAAGTGTGTTCCTTGTGAGTACTGGATAAGACTGAGCTTTTGTTCCTGAAAGATCAACTGAATTTCTTTAAGTTGCTCATAGTTATCATTTTTAACTCTGAAACAACTTTGCCCTGAATTGACATCATGTAAATTGTAGTGATGCCTTTATCAAATTCCCTGTTATGCAGATTAGTTTAGTTTCCATTTAGATCATCGCAATAGAATTTGCACTTTTTTTGGAAATCTTGCAAAACCTGTTATCTTGTAGTTGGTCTGATTAGTTTGTATGTGAATAATGTTGGAGTGTTTTATGTGTTTTCCATCAAATAGGAAGAACTTCTTGTGCTAATCACAGTGGAATGGCAAATCTAAGTTTATATTAAGATTTTTTTTTTTAAATGTTTGGTCCCTGCACTTCATTCTACTCTTTTTGCTTACTTATCGAAAATTTTGCTAGTTGGAAGACTACCTTCGTTTTTCAGATGAAGAAGATGACTACTTTCTTGAATTTGATGTTGTATATTGATCTTAAGTTCTTCGGCCCTCTTTTGAAGGTCCTTGCAGTTATTGTAAAGATTATGTTCGATTCTACACATTTGACTTTGATTATTGCTTCTTTATTTAGGTAATAGAGATGCATAAATGGACTCTTCTACTCCTTGTTAAATGTACTATTATTCTTAACACTTTGATCTGTTGGGCAGATTGGATCAAAGCAGTGGCGATATTATGATTTTGGCCCGAAAGTAGTTCCCCCACTCATTTGCCTCCCTGGCATAGCTGGTACTGCTGATGTATATTACAAGCAGATAATGTCATTGTCTATGAAGGTAATGAGGAAAACTCCTGATTCTTTGCTTGTTTTATCTAGTTATTGCTGAATTTTTGTGTATCTTCTTTGAGAGTGATAATGACAGTGAAGAACGGGTCATATATGTGGTTGTAATCGTTTCACCCATTCATATATATATATGAATGTAAAGGATCAGTTAATCTCTTAAACTTGCATCCGTTATGTCTTTCCCATGTTACTTACTATGGTAACTTCCAAAATTAGTCAAAGGTGCCAATGAGTGTTTCCGAATGATTAGAACTGTGTTAGAACCTATGTTGCTTGGACTCTCTAAAAATTTTGTTGCAACTTGCACATAGATCCTCTAAAAATGCACTTATTTTGGAGGATGCAACATGCACCACGTGACATTTTTGAAGAGTCTGACTGTCTGAGCAACATAGGTTAGAGCAAAATATGCACTTTAGTAGTGCCTAAAGCTTAAAATCTATCGTTAAGCAGATTGAAGGAATATAATAATGATATCTAGTGATAGGGATTATCACTAGAAGGTATCACTTGTGAATGAGTCTGTCTCTGTCTCTGTCTCTGTCTCTGTCTCTGTCTCTGTCTCTCTCTTTCTCTCTCTTTCTCTCTCCTTTTGATTGAGACCTTACTTAAATGAGTTCCCAAATTGGGATGTAGATCTAACAACAGAGGGAACTGCAATACATCAATTATTTGATTGATCTCTTTGCTCTTAGATGAAAAGTTTTCAACAGCAAATGAAAAATTCTATTCACAATGGAAGTGGTCTTTGATAAGAACATGGAAAGATGTTCCAATAAAAGCTCAGTAATGCATCAAGTAGTGTAAGTGATAACTACTGCAGTGTATGAATGGTAACAGAGGTTGCTCTTCGTTTAATGATTTTGCTGGTCAAACTAAGATCCGAGAAAGCACTGGCCTGCACTGAGTCTTGGAAAATAGATAACGCTTGCCCCATCGGCTTGCTCTCTGTACTACATGGACTAATATCTTTTTTTTATATGGTAAATGTATTTACATGGATTACAACCTTATTCTTCTTTTTATTTTTACGAGGTAAATGTATTTACATGGACTTTCGTGTCAAGTGATGACACAAAGCAAAATAGAATTTTCCATTTTCTAAATGACGTTAGAATCTCTTGCAACATAATTTTAGGATTTAACTAAAGACAATTTCCATTAGTAGGGGCTGAAAGGTTTTCTTTGCATGTTACAACCTATGCATATATGTCTCTTTCCACGATATATAGCGACTGGATAATTTTTCTATAAGACAACCCCCAAATTCAATTGAAGGAAGCTAACATTTTCTGGTTTACTTTCTCAGGGTTACCGTGTAATTTCCGTTGATATTCCGCGTGCATGGAACAACCACGAGTGGATTCAAGCATTTGAGAAGTTTCTAGATGCTATTGATGTTCATCATGTATGTTCCCTTTATGTCAGTGCTTACTTGATGGCTACAAGGGGTGTACATGGGGCGGTTTGGTTCAGTTTTTATCAAAACCAAACCAAACCAACTATATCAGTTTGCTTTTTTTTTTGGCACATGAATACTATTTCAATCTTAATGTTTCGAGTTATAGATGAAGTTTTGATAAATCAATATATGTGTAGTAGTAATTTCACGTTAGGGATCAAGTTTTAATAAATCAACTATACTAGTTCAGACTTTGATTGTTCTGTCAATCTTAATTTTGCAGTTTGGTTTGTGCACCCTACAACATAAGCCTAAGTATGTAGTGATACCAATCATGTTAGGGATCCATGATCAAAGCAATAAAAGTAAGAATGTGTGTAAGCTAAAAGAAATAATATGAATGGAAAGATAAAGATAGACAAATTTAAGAACGAGTTCCTTAATTCAAGTGGATTAAGAAATCTAGAATGTCAGGATGAGCGTAAAGTCATAAATTAATTCCTAACAACAACAATTAACCTAAAAGAACTAATCACCTTTGATAGAGAATTAATCAAGAAAATAGATTATGGAACCCACCCCCCTTTAGAGTATCAAGAACAACATTAGGCAAAGACTTGTCACCTTTCTTGAATACCTAAAAGTAACCTTAGTTTTAAGAAGGAATTAAACTTACCACCTTTAAGTTGATTCTTGAAGGTTGCAAAAATTCAAGAGCACTCACAACATGAGTGCAAAGGAAAAATCCTCTCAATTCAATTGACAATAATGCATCTATAAATAAATAAACGATATATGCTAAGGGGCATGCAACACCCTCCCAAAAAGGCTAGGAAATTAATCCAATACTACTTTGGGCAACAAGTCCTTTCGGAAAAAGAAATTTAGTAAAACTACTAGAAAAAGAAATCAAGAGATTTTGGCCAAGGAAACTAAAAAACATGTAAAAAATTTCTAAGAAATAAGGAAACTTTGACCAAGAAAACAAGTAAAATTAATGTCACACTTCTTTCCAAAACTACTTAACAAAATAAGAGAGAAGTAGCAGATGACATGGAATTGCACACGCCCATCTTGGTCAAGCACATATCTAAATAGGCATGTATGTTAGCTCTTTGAAGCATGTATTTAATTTTGGGCTCCTCTTTGGTGTGTATTTTTTTTTCTCAAAAAGAAATTAATAAAAAATCCTCCTCATCTTGGACTTGACTTGGATCATGAGATAAGTGTAGCGCTTAGTCAAATCTTCCCCTACTAGTCTTGAGCTCTTTTTTCACGATAAACCGGTGTTGTCAAAGACGCGCTTAAGCCCTAAAGCAAGGCTCAAAACAAGTTGAGCTCTCCGACTTGCTTATGTGCGCTTCAGTGTCGTCATAAAGGCTCTACGACAATCTTTTCCTTGCAAATGAGCATTTCCTGAAGTGGCGACACTAAACAAATGGTATTTCACTTTATTGTAAAAAAATTCAATTCCTCCATATATTTGTTGTTCATGCTTATATATATTTATATTTGCACCTTTTTTCATCATAGCCCACACTTAATTTGCGCTTTGCAATTAAAGCCCCAACCGACCGTAGAGCTTTTTTGCGTTGCTTTTCGCTTTTGATAGCACCAATAAACATCTTCTTGATCTCACATTGAAGTTCCTGAACTTTGTCTAGCATCTCCTTAGCCTACAAGCTCAATCCAAGTCCTTTTTTGGAGTTATGCCTCCTTAGCCTACAAGCTCAATGCAAGTCCTTTTTTGGAGTTATGCCTCCATGGATGCTATCATGTAATGTGTGCAATCTGGCTAGTCTTATTTATCTACGAGATGAGCAATTTAGAATTAATAAGATGCACCTATTGACTTTCTTGATTTGTGTATGCATTTAGATATAGTATGCAAAGAAGTGCATATAAAGATGCATCTATAAGTTTTTTCTTTTTGACTGGTCACTTGTTTGATATTGGTTTGATTATAGTGTTGAATCATGCATTTCAATTTTTTTGTTTGGAATAAAAGCAGAGATTAAGTTTGTTCATGATAAAGGAAGTAACTGATGTATTAAACTTGTCCTACGGCAGATTCATCTCTATGGAACAGCCCTTGGAGGCTTCTTAGCACAACTTTTTGCTCAGCATCGTCCCCGGCGTGTTAGGTCCTTGGTACTTTCAAATACATTTGTGGATACCACTAGTTTCTCAGCTTCAATGCCATGGGCTCGTATGTAAGTTTTCATTTTATTTATTTAGCATACCATGAGAGCTGCTAAGTTGCTGTTATAGCTCATATATGGCTGATCAGCATCGATACTTTACAACTTCTGCATCTATTTGATAAGCTATAGATGATGTAATAT